>JAECUM010028460.1:0-35098 GCA_016617855.1 Megalonaias nervosa | reverse complement strand
AAATACTTTATGTGGTTTGAAGTTTGGCGTGTGTCAACAGATAATGCATCATCAGTGGGGTGAGTCCAGAAAAGGTTATAATGAAGTCATAAGACTATGGACGTCCAATAACAAGGTAAAAAAAATTTTTTCTCTTTTTCGTAGAACCCAGTTTGTGTGGATATGTGTTTTGGACTATTGCTATTTTAGTTGTGACCCTTTAAAAGCTAATATCATAGTGAGAATAATCAACTTCAATACCAAAAGGGACACCCATCATCCAAACAAAACGTCCTAATTGCAAGGCAGCCATTAAAATATTACAGCATAGATTACAACTTAAAATAAATATCACAGTGCCCTAATATGGGTGATGCCTGCGTTCCTGTCTAAGATGTTACTTTTCCCTGCTGTTCTCTCTCCTTCTATCACTCTTCTTGTTCTCCTTGTTATCTGTTCTCTCTTCGTTCCTTCCCTTATCCTCCTTCACGACTGGCTGGTTTCCAATAGTTTCAGCTGAATCTGTGAGGGTACGCACATTTATGGATTTTATTAAGTCGTTGGTGATTTTCTGACATTGTTGAAAAGCCACCGTTTGTTCTTGTAATGCTTTTGTCACGTTGCTCAGGGCATCTAATGAAACGTCCAGAGCCCCTCTGACTGCCTGGGCAGCTAGACTTATTGATCGGTTCATGGCATCCACTGCAACTGTAAACTTTTCCACCAACCTCTGGCTGTTCTGTTTGTGTTCTTCACAACAGGTACAAGTAGATGAGGCAGAACTTGACAGGCTCTTGGGTGATTTCACATGGTCACTTTTTGTCATAGGCTGTCTAACAGGAGATGGCATGACACTACAAGTAGGTGTTGGCTCACTAATATAGTTTGGTGTTACTTGTACATTGGATGGCATTTCCACCTCCCGGGTGGAGAATTCCTCATAGTTCAGCAGGTTATTTAGAATATCTTCAGGCTCTACTGAGGTATGCATAATAGGTGTTGATCCTTCACTACAGGTACTGGTTGTTGTGGCTTGAGTGTTTAAGTTTGCTGATGTCGACATGTGTATAAGCCCATGATTTTGGGAAACATTAGCAGCCATAGCAGTTGGCAATACGGTTGTTAGAGGTTTGCAGACAACTGCTGGTGCTGAAGTAGCTGCCAAAGCTTTACTGGTAACTGAACCTGTCACTGTCAGGTTAGGCTGCATAATCACTGGTGACCCACCCTCTATCTTCATTCTACATCCTGACCGCTCTCTCTCTAAACCAGTTCCGACTCGTCTTTGTTTAAAATTAAAATATCTTCCTCTGTCCACTGGTAGGGTTTTGTGTTTTCTATTAAACTCGACTCCTCATATGTTTGGTCAATACTTTGCCCCCTTTCCACTAATTTTTGCACAGCCACTTTATGGTCTGGATAGTGTCTGACATGACGCTCTAGGTCCCTCTGCTGAGTGCATCGAAAGTTGCACAAATTGCAATAGTATGGAACTTTATCCAATGAGACATGGTGTTTGTAGAAATGGGCAACAATCCGTCCCCTTTTCTCCGACCACTTCTTTCCCAAACCCTCTACATCTTAAGCACTGATAGGCACGTCCTCTTGTGTGGGTGTATTCCCTTATCTTTATACTCCTTGCAACCATTCGTCGACAAAGGGGGCTATTTCTGCAAGATACACATTTCATCATACAAATCAAGAGGACTTTTTTCCTTTTTTTTAAAAAAAAAAAAAAATCTGCTATGCTGTCAATTTAATAGGCTGTCTGTGCCAATCTTTTGACCTTAATATTGTAATCACTGTTATTATTATTATTATTCTTGTTTTTCAACCCTGTTTAGTTTAAATTTATAGTCCTTGCACTAACTCTTTGAACTTGACATCATACTACTACTTCACAATCGGCTCTGTCAATACTTATGAACTGTGTCTTTAACAACTAATGTTCTTTCCCAGTTCTTGAATCAAGTACCGCCATTTTGGAAGCCTTCATTGTCCATCTTGGGGGTTTTTCACCTATATATTTCTTCAGTTTATTGTGATGAACAAGTTTTTCTCTTCCATATGGATCCAGCTGGATCAGGTAATTTAAACAACTTATTGTCCGCTTGACAACATATGGTCCATCATACATGTTTTGCAGCTTTGGGGACACATCTATATTCCTACTTCCTGCTATTAACCACACTAAATCTCCTGGCTGGTAAGTATACTGGGACACCTTGGCATCATACAAATCTTTCTGGTGTCTTGCTGCAGACTGTAAATGTTTTCTGGTAACCTGATGAGCATGATGCATCCTGTCTCTAATCAGATCAACATACTCACCATAACTTGTGAATTTTCCTCCTGTCTGGTCCCGCACATACCCAAATGCAAGTTCTGCAGGCAACCTTACTTCTCTTCCTAACATGAGTAAATTTGGTGTTAAACCTGTGGACTCGTGTGGTGTAGCTCGATAAGCAGCCGCTAAACAGCCTAAGTGCAAATCCCAGTTCTCTTGCTCTCCCTTCAAATAGGCTTTGATCATCCTTAAAAGAGTACGGTTGAACCTCTCTACTAGTCCATTACATCTTGGATTTCTAACACTTGTTCTAGTTTTCCGTATTTCTAACATCTGGAACAACTTTGTGAAAATTTCACTTTCATAATTTCGACCTTGATCAGAATGTATGGTCAAAGGGCATCCAAATCTGCTAATAACCTCCTCCAATATTTTCTGTGCACATGTTTCAGCTGTCTGGTCAGGTACGGCAAATATTTCGACCCATTTGGTAAAATGATCAGTTGCAACCAAAATGTACTGGTTTCCCCTAGGTGTCTGAGGTAAAGGCCCCAAAATATCTGTTGCCAACCTATCCAAGGGTGCTCTAACTGCCATATTACCCAATGGTGCTCTTGGATTCTTGTTGGGTTTCTTATTTACAGCACAAATATCACATTTCATTACCCAGTTCTTAATGTCTTCACGCATTTCGTACCAGTAAAATCTTTGAAGAGTTTTCTCACGTGTCTTCTTTATTCCTAAGTGTCCAGATAACACAGAATCATGCATCTGAAACATGATATCTTTCCTCAATACCCAAGGAACATTGAATTGTAAATGTTCTCCAGTGCCATCTTTCCTAATGAACTTCTTAAACAGAACCCCATCCTGCAGTTCTAAGATATCCCACATTAACCAATAATGTCGTGTTGCTGGACTCAAAGCAGTAATTGCTGCACTTGATTGTTGTTTATTCTCTTGTTTTGCCTTCATGATAGGTCCTATATCTTCATCCTGTTCTTGATGCTGTTGGAGTTTCATCATGCTGTAGTTTTCAGCCCAAGGTGCCCAACTGTCTGACTTATTCTCCTTTCTGCATTGAACTTCTTTCTCCTCTTCAGGAACTAAATTTGTCTTTAAATCCTTTCTGTATTGAGCTCTGGTTTTCACAGTTCTTAAATTCTCACTCTCTTGTTTAGTCCTGACAATGGGACCCTCTGCCTGATTGGAACCCATCACATGTTCTTCATCAGTAAAGGTCAGGCTGTCAGCTACCTGATCGTCATCTGTACTTTCTTCTAAATTAACTTTCTGAGGACCCTCTCCCTGCTTAGAACCCAATCTGTTTGTTGCTAAGAAAAATCCCATCATGTCGTCTTCTCTTTTCCTACATTTCCTGCATGGTCCACAGCGCGAAGGCTCCATCATATCAGCATCATCACAGTTGCAATCCCGTGGATTAGGACACCTGCTGAGAGCATCTGCATTGCCATGCTTGGTGCCACGACGATATTCCACTGTAAAGTCATACGCTGATAGGATTTCAATCCATCTAGCTATCCGTCCCTTTGGTTCTTTCAGTTTGAACAGCCAGACCAAAGCTTGATGGTCTGTCCTGATTCTGAAGGTTCTGCCCAAAAGGTATTGTCTAAAATACTCAACAAAATAACGCACTGCTAATAGTTCCTTGTCGGTTGCACAGTAGTTTTTCTCTGCTCGGTTTAAAGATCGACTGGCGAAGGCTATCACTCGTTCCTTCCCATTTTGGTATTGACTGAGAACAGCACCTAACCCCACATCACTGGCATCGGTGTCAAGAATAAACTCACAAGTAGATAAAGGATAAGCCATGATATCTGGACTTATAAGTGCTTTCTTTAGATGTTCAAATGCTTCCTCACATAATGGGGTCCACTGAAAAGACTTCCCCTTGCGTGTCAGTTCCACCAAAGGGCGTACAATATTGGAAAAAATTTTCACAAAACGGCGATAATAACTTCCCATCCCTAATATTTGTCGTACCTCCGTTACATTTGTTGGTGTAGGCCACTCCAGTATTTTCACGATGTTCCTAGGGCAAGGTTTAACTCCTTCCTTGCTAACAATATGACTCAAAAATTCCACCTCATTTTGTAGTAAACGACATTTATCTGGCTTCAGTTTTAATCCAGCGTTTTGTATTCTTTGCAAGACTTCTTCAAGTCGTGACATGTGTTCCTCAAAGTTTTTCCCAAAAACAATGATGTCATCAATGTAGATGAGACAGGTTTGCCATTGAAGTCCTTGAAGTACTAACTCAACTAGGCGTTGAAAGGTACCTGGGTCTCCAGTAAGTCCCATGGGCATGGTCTTGTATTCGAAGAGTCCATACTTGGTGACGAAGGCTGTCTTTGGAATGTCTTCACCCCTCATTGGAATTTGGTGATACCCTGAGGTAAGATCCAGTGTCGAGAAAGACTGCTCCAGCGACTGCATCCAAGCAATCTTGCACACGGGGTAAAGGAAAAGCATCCTTAACAGTCAGAGCATTCCATTGTCTGTAATCAACGCAAGGTCTAACCTGGCCATTCTTCTTTCTAACCAGCACAATGGGTGATGCCCAAGGTGAAGTAGATTTCTGTAGTACTCCTTTATCCTCCAGTTCTTGTATTGCTTTCTTTTCTTCTGCAGCGAAGGCCAGTGGCACTCGTCTTGGGGGTTGTTTGACTTGTTTTGCATCTTTAGTGTCAATGCTGTGCTCAATTAGTGTTGTCAATCCTAAATCATTGTCATCTCTAGAAAATGTATTTGCAAACTTATTAAGTAAATCTCCTATCACTCTTGATTCTTGTTGGCCTTTTGTTGCAACAGTACTCTGATACAAATCTTGTAAGTGTTCTGGTACATTGCAGCTATCATTCCCGACAGAGATATCTCTCTTTACATCCACTCTTTCAAAGTTACTCTCCATCCCACTAAGACATTGTCTTTCTGACTTCTGATTTTTAATTCAGCGGATTTGGCTAAAATTTCCAGTTTCTTCAGTATCTTCAGTGTCAAAGAGTGTCATTTGAATGCCGTCATGTCTATATGCTTGTCCGATGCATGTGTCCTGTTTGATAGATACAGCTGTTGGATATGGATTGAGTACTCTGACCTTCTGAGTGACTTTATCTTTTGTGTCCACTAGGCCAGGAGCCACAATCAGGGGATATTTATCTGTAAAATTTTCACTTGGTTCAATCAGAAACTCTTTTTGTTTTGCAATTCCATCTTCTTCCCTCCTATCCACAAAAACATCTATTACTGCTTCACTATTTCCTGGTATGATGAAATCGTCTGCTGCTCTTACATTTCTCACTGTATCATAATTAAGTCCAATCTGTATGCATGGTATTGATACACCATGAAGTTTGATTACCCCTTTGCTTCGCAAAATGTCGGCAGGTCCATCGTTCTCATTTTGCAGTATGTCTATTCCAAGAAGTCCTTCATGTTCAATTTCTGCAACTATTATCTCCCTGTCCAGTTTCAGTGGTCCCAATTCTAGATGAAATGTGGCTTTTCCCAACTCTTTTAACAGTGTCCCACCTGCTCCAGCTAAAGTTACAGACTTCTTTAATGGTGGACGTTCTCCTCAGGTATTTGATTATAAACTCTGACAGCAATAATGGTCTTTGTTGCAACAGTATTTGCAGTGAACATCAATTTCACCCCTTCTATTGAACCCTTAATGTAAATTCCATCATACTTTGGGATGCGTCGCCTGATTAATTCTGGACTTATTTGAACATCATCTTCTGTATGTGGGCCCTTGTCAAATGGGGCTGCACTTAGGCCCGCGGAGCCAGCCCTATCTCGTTTAAAGCGTCAGAGTTGCAGTCTGTAGGATTGGTAACTGATTTCCCTTGAAGAGTGGGATCTCCATTTTGCAGATTTGACCTCGGTCCATCTATATAGAGTTTCGTGTACTTAAATGGGCAGTCTCTTGCAAAATGTCCAAGCTCCCCACAACTAAAACAGTTTAGATTGTGACCATTCCCCTCATTTCTCTTCTGGTAAGGTTGAATTTGTGGCCTGCCTCCCTTGCGTAGCAATGTGGACATATTGTTTTGCTGTATTCTCTTCAGCCCATCTTCAATTTTCTTTATTTTATCAACTATCTGTTGCAGAATTTCTTTGTCTTGGGATTTATTCTCACTAGATTTCTCACTTTCTGTCTGGTCCTCTTTTCTTGTCTTCAGAGTAATAGGACCACCCTTAACTGTATTCTGTGTTTTCTTCACGCCATCATTCTTTACTGGTACCCGGTACACATGCTCACCTGTTTCGTACTCATCTTCCTCAATTAATTCATAATCATCGTCTAAATCTGACTCAACTCCCTGTGGTGTAGTCCTTCTTATCATCTTTTTAAATGTTCTATCTTGCAGAGATTCATGGACATTGGGACGTGTCTTGGTTTGCATAAAATTCACTACATGGTACACTGCTTCATCAATGTCATTTGGTTCCTTGACATATTCTACCTGGAAACGTGCTCTGTCATCATACAGACCATCTAAAAATCTTCTAAGCAAATGTTCTCTTCTGGTTCTTGTGTCTCTGTTAGGATGTGCCTTGTCATACAGCCGCTTTAACTCTGCAGCATACTCTTCTGCAAGCTCTCCTGGTTTTTGCTTTCTTCTGCTGAATTGCCCAGCATAAGTCTTTGTCGTCTCTACAATACGATAGCAATTGTTCAGTTCGTTCACTAGTGCTCTGAAATTTCCTAAGGTCTTTCTAGGAAGCTGACTGAATACAAAGTCCCCAGCCTGTCCATGCAGGCGTGGTAGTAACTCGTCCAGTTTCTGCTCCTCAGTCCAGTGTTGCCTATCAGCTATTGCTGTAAACCTGTTGTTCCATACGTTCCATGATTCTTTCCCTGTAAATGCAGGCAGTAGCACACCATGACTCCTTGCAGTTCTGAAACTTGTGGCCTGTCCCATATTCAGACTAGATCTGGAAATGCCCGAACTATACCCTTCAACTTCAACATCACTCCCATCTGATGAACTCATACTATCATCAACTTTTCCTTCACTATCCCGTGACATTCGTGTCCTTGTCGAATGCACTTCTCTATTTCTTCTTCGTGTCTCAATAACCGAATCTCGAGACTCCCCAGCTGGAGTATTTCCACAAGATGGTGACTGGGCCCTATCCACCAACCCTTGTAATACATTCTCTATACTCCGCATTGTCCCAGATACCTCTTTCATAAACCCTTGCATTGCAGTACTTACTGCAGATACAACTCTTCCAGTCAGATCTACAGAATTTTCCTTGGCCGTTTCAGCATTTTCTCCAATAACATCACCTTGGTCAACACCCTGTAGATTCCTCTGCCACTCTCTGGTGGCTGGCAACACCTGGACAGATGCATTTAATCTTCTTGACCTTCTCTCAGTAGCTTCACATGACCTACTTTGCCCTGCATAATAATCAATATCAGTTGCCCTGGTCTCATTTAAATCTTCTTCATTTCTCATATGTGTCCTGTTGTCTTTTTCAGAGGTGACATCCCCACCAAATTCATTTTGATATCCATCTGCTGATTCCACTTCAAAGTTGCATCCAGCATCAGTTTCTATTTCAAATGAAGTCCCTTTGTCCTGGACCTGGTCTCGTTCGACAGTCATTTGACTCATCCCCTGAGCTTTTTGATTTCTTCGTTTACCCATGACAGGTGCCACAGCTCAACTTAAGGTGCAGTATAACCAGACTCACTTGTTTGGAGTTCTGTATGAGCAAGATATCTCCAATGGAATTTCCTCCTGAAGTACTGGCAACTTCTCTTGGACCTGGGTTTGAATCTCAGGATCTGTCTTTAAAAATCGCAGATCCCACCGCTGTCCACCAGACTTTGTAACGGCCAAGCTAGGTCCTGAGAATACTACACTGGAGTACGGCACCAGGGATGAGTATGCTTCTAAACAGCTGACTAAGGAGGCGAGAATGGAGTGAACTCGAACTCTTGATTTCTTTTTCAACCATAAGATAATATGATGATCCATTTATTAAGAAACATTGAATAAAGTCAGTTCATAACCATGACAGTCTTGTTGTTTTGTGCACTAAGCCAAAATACTATCATTGTCTTGAGGTACAGTATATGATAATTTCACAGGGTACACATTAGCACTATACTATTAGTTCATTATATTATTACTTCTTTTGATGAATGAAAATTATATAAGAGTTACCATATTTGGATTTAATTGCAATGAAGTTTACTACAGAAGAGAAAATATGACTTGACTGTAATATATGAAATGTAAAATCTGCAAGGAAAACACTTTCTTGATTTCACACTTCAACTATAGCATATTACTTATTTGAAGTGAATTAATATAGATGAAAGTAAATTGGCTGTCAAGTCGGTGAGGAAAACACTCACAATGACTTAGACAACTAGTAAATTATAAAATAGAAATTTAAATAAATTATGTTTATAGACTGCTAGATTATTCAAGTATTGTTGAATTGAATTTAGAATGTCAAGTCGGTGAGGAAAACACTCACAATGACTTAGACATTCTATTTCCCTAAGAACATTGTTGGACCTATAATTTAAGAAAAGGAATTATATCTTTGTAATGTAGAGAAACTTCTCTATATGTCTTTAGCTTCATAAAACTAATCAAATAAATAAAAATAAATAAATAAATAAAAGTATTGGTCTGTGAGGACAACACTCACTTGACCATATAACTGAGGTTCAAATAACAAATGATATAACAACATCTAGTTTGCTTATAAAAAAAATAAATTAGAAATGACTAGAATACATATAATTTGGAAGAGAGAAAGGAATTAAAAAAATAAATAAATTCCTTAAATAAATATTGCTTTGTGATTAAATAAACTTTAACAAAAATTACTGTCCAAAATATTGCCTAAAGTTACATAACTCTATAATAAAACTAAACAAAACAAAATAAAAAATAAAAAAAAATTAAACTCACAATAACTGTGATGTACCTAGTATGATTGCTGCTAGCTGACTGAAACCCACAAGCAGCCCACAAAGCCTTATATACTCCTGACAAAACCCACAGCGCCCACAAAACCCACAACGCCCACAAAACCCACAGCGCCCACAAAACCCACAACGCCCACAAAACCCACAGTTCTAAAATCCACAACGCCCACAAAACCCACAGTTCTAAACCCCACAATTTCTGTGGGTTTATTCAAACAAGCATGAACTAGTATTGCATGTGTATATTTAGTCAATCTTCACAATGATCATTCATAGAAATTACCAATTTGATATTTTACACATTGTTACATTGCGACTGTATTACCCCAAGAAAAGAATTAAAAAAAAAAAAAAAAAAAATATATATATATATATATCAGTTTTGTAATTCGCGGCACATACCGTGTTAAGCTGTTGCTGATAGCAATGGTTCGGAAACCGTTATGCACTGTTACAATATTACCGAGGTAGACCGCATGACAGGGCAGTCAACATGTGTATGCACCAAAGAAATAAGGAAGAGAAAAGAAAAACCAAACTTAAATGCGATGATGTATACAAATGAAACATCAGGGGCTATAAACACATTGAGTATGTACCGTACAGCCTTAGACGGTTATCTAGAAATAGTCATTAATCAAATTATCAAGGATGCCAGCCGTCGGCATTGATACTCCCTATTTCCGCTAACTCAAAACATATAGACTATACCAGCTAACAGTTAATCGACGAAGTAGACAAAACAGAGGATCCTAGAAAATATTAATGTCAACTCATTTGAACAATTCACTGGTAATGCGCTAAAAAAAAAATCGAGACTGAATTGGTGGCTTGTATGGGGTTTACCGTATACAAACATGCAAACCTCACTCCCTAAATGCAGGTTATTACAGAAGCTTAGAACTGTTGGGAGATCGTGTGCTGTATTTTGACACGGACAGTTGCATCTATATTGATCGTCTGGGTCAACAACACCCTGTCATCGAAGGAGACCGTTTAGGAGCCTGGACGGAGGAGCATGCCGAAGACAAGATTCTAAGTTTTGCAAGTGGCGGTCCCGAAAATTACGGCTACGAATACCGTGACCCACAAGAAGTGCAAACGGAGTGTAAAGTGAAAAGATTGACTCTCAATTATCGCACCAGTCGACTGGTGAACTTTGTCATCTTGAAAGAATCCTTGCAGTCTGGACAGGATGGAAATTTTAAAGTGACCACCAACGAACCGCACAAGATTGTACGTTTACCCACACACCAAATCGTCAGCCGACCCTTGGAAAAGTCTATCAAATTGTGTACCAGAAGAGAGTACGCCTTCCCAACCACTTCACTTTACCTTACGGTCACGTCGATAAAGGCCAGCATATAAAAAGGAACAACGTCCAAGACCAATAGTTCATTGTCACTACCAAAACCAAGCGAGAAAGATGAATCCTTTCAAACAGACACAGTTCAAGTTCGATGATGCTCAAATGGAGTGTAATGCTGTGCCTTGCGATGGCAGGGATGCCGTACGCTGTGACCTCAGCGATTCAGTATCACATCATGGGAACTTTGCTATGACTAGACCTACCATGGAAGGTGATGCTGTGCGTGTCGAACCTGACGGATGCGAAAGCGATGCTACTCGTTATTGTGGACACTTTACTGGTTTTCATGATGGATGTCATCATTATGAAACCAAGCGGCTACCACCTTACGGATATCATCCAAAACTGAGGAAACTTCTGTATATTTCACCTTACCCTCATCGAAATGAACCTGTGAAAGAAGAATATTCGTTCCCTGTGCGTTTGCCTGAATACTGCGACTATGAAAGTCGATTCGAAACCTTCCGATGAAAATGGCCAAAATATCTGGGAGGACCTACCCCGAAGAATTAGCCAGAGCCGGATTTATCTACTTGGGCGAAGGGGATAAAATCAAGTGCTTCAGTTGCGGTGTGTCACTTAAAGAGTGGGAACAGAAAGATTGCGCTCACCTGGAACATGTTCGATGTTCTCCGGATTGTCACTACCTACCTCTAGTGGGACTTAGTCATTGAAGTGGCCTATCATGTCGTTTAAGAAACCAGCTTGGCTAGGAGTCAAACGTTGGACATCACCTAGACAAGTATTTAAGCCTCATGTAAAAATAAAAGGTTGCCAAACGAATTGCAAGAGAAGATCTACAAGGAAATTTGGCAGGGACTTGCCAGAGCCAAATCTCAATGGGTGACTGTAGAACTTTCATGTCGAGAAATTCACAAGAGAAAATTGACAAAAGTCAACAAACAAGTCAGCTTTCTCTGGATCAAGGGTGCTTTCTTCCGAATATTCCGCTTTAGATCATTTACATTTGAAGATTTTAATGACATTCTTGGCCGATTCCTGGAATGGCAGTGGCCAGAAATTACTCACTACGTCCGTTATTTTCACTCTAGGAGGTATAAAAACTGACTACCATGCCACGACCTTTATCATTCGTGATACAACAGATTCCGTGGAAGGAAATCAATGACACTATTCAAACTGTAGAGGATTAGCATTGCCTATTACGAGAACTGTGTCCATTGAATTGGGGTCGACGTGTGGTGTGTGTCTTAGTGACTTGCTTTCTGGGATTTCGTTTATCAGCCGATTCTTTGTGGACTCTTTACGAACAGTACATACGACTCTAAAAACATGAAAGTGTTCCCCTTAAATGTACACGAGAGACTCATTCTGCTCAAAGCTTTGCGTTTTCATCTTGATACTTCTCGACCTCTACAGGAAAGAAAGATTCGTGAACTTTTAGGTACTGAAGATGTGTACGACGATGTATGTGTAGCTTGTGACTTACATCTTCACTGGAAAGATGTACGTGACTGGAAAAGTTGGGGTGCGAGGCATGAGCAAAAGAAGTGGCACACTATGCAAAAGATTGGTCATTCTAAACAACTAAAACGTTCCGTGAAAAAAGTAACTTTTAAAACTGTGTTAGTGACAGTACCAGAAGAAGAACCACTCCCTTCAGGACAGGACAGGACCGTCATTGATATCCCCGAAAGGCCATTCCGGGAGGACCCCTGTGTGACTTTGCCCAGTGTAGAGACTCTCAGAACATTACACACTGTCCCTACGACACCACCTCTTGATCACCACAAATGTTGTACAGAGACTTGTTTATATTCCACTTTGATAGTTTTGATGTGTCTTTTATTCATCTACTTAGCCATTTGGCTTTTATGTAGTTTTGTCTTTCGTGTTGTTCACAATTAAAGATGACAATAAACGTGTCCTGAAAAAGTATAAAAACTCTTTGTCTTGTCTGTCCTCCTGTCAAAAGTGACATTCCTTATACTACTACTATTATGGCTACCTCTACCGTCTCTGCTCCCTCTTCCTCCACTTTCAAAGTGATCGACGAACACTTAGATCGTGCCAGTTGGGAGGCCTTGTATATTCGCCATCCCTTTAACATGCTCAACGTTTGATCGAACATAAACATCATTTAATAGATCGTCCCCCTCAACGCATCGTGTGGTATTACAAAGATTGGCAATCGGCGTACAGCCTTCTGCGAGAAAGTCAAGGCGATTCCATCGTCTTTGTGGAAGGCATTCCTGGCGAAGACGACGGGATCGTGTCTGACCCCAGTCAAACCCATTTGGTCATCTTTGACGACATGTTAGGAGAAGACGAAGAAGAAATGAAACTCTGGCTAACACGCAAAGGGCATCATCGTAATGCCAGTGTCATTTACATCACTCAAAATTTGTTTCAACAAAGTAAAGCCCATCGCACCATCAGTCTCAATGCTCATTATGTGGTCTTGTTTAAAAGTCCTAGAGATAAATCGCAAGTGCAAGTGTTATCCAAACAGTTAGGAACGCCTTGGCTGACTCATGCGTACGACTATGCCACTCAAATCCCATACGCTTATTTACTCGTGGATTTAAAAACCACCCCCGATTATTTGCAATTTCGTACCCATCTGTTTCACCACTGGTGCCAAGACGGAGGGCCTGTCGTGTACACGTCCCCGTCGTCGACATAACCACAACCACAACCACCAAAAAAAAATCTATAAAAACCTCGGTCACTTTGGCTCTGTCTCACACATCGTCAACATGACGTCCCTTCAGTCTCATCTTCCCATCAAATTGATTCGTGCCTTGCACGGTATCAGTCGCTAAAAAAATTCACAAATACGTGCTCGTGTCTTAGAAGCTAGTCCCAAAGAAGTCTTACGATGGTTTACGGTGACAGCACGTCAATTACTGCAAGGCGTCATTCAGATTCCACATCAAACCAAACGCTTTTTTGACAGAAACAAAGTCGCCTTGACGCAACTGGCCGATCCTCGCATCGACACACAAACCAAAAAGCAAATCATTTTGAAACCTGGAGGTAGCGGTTCTCTAGGAGGTGTCATCATTCGTTCCCTCTTAAAATGGGATCCCAATGTTTCCAAAGTTGTTCCCAAGAAAAGAGCCACTCCCCGACGCACCCAGAAGAAAAAGAAAAAGAACAACTGTGTCAAGACAAGGTCACAGCCACAGAAAAAGAAAAAGAAAAGTCCACAGAAAACAGCTTCTACTCGCAAGAGAGCGTCTCCAAAAACTTCTCCTCCAGCGGTGACACCCTCTTCCTCTTTTGCGGCAGTGGCCGCTGCTGATAAAGTACCTGCCCCAAAAATTAAAGTCCAAGAAATATCGGGCATATTACAGAGTTTACTGGATTTGTCCAAGCAAGAACTGTCCCGATTTAGTCCGTTACGAACTCCTTAACATCGAGTGATACCTGTCATCAAGTTGATACGACGTAAAGACATTCAGTGGCGACGCATTCCAGTATAAAAAAGACCTGAGGCAAACAATAGGGATGAGTGTTTTGAGCTGCTGAAAGCCCAAAAGATGTCCCCTCCAAGAAGTGCACACTGTTACCATCGTGTTCCTTCTTCTGTACAAAAAGGAAAAGGAAAAATAAAAGGACTGCCCCCTCGTTTAGCCAAACATTGGGACATGTTGTCTGTCCTGTCCAAAGCTCCTCCACGCATGCGAAAACAACTCATTCAAACTATCTCCGAAGACGTCATCGATACCGTGTGCGAATGTTGTCCGAATGTCTTGAAAGGCACAATACCTTTGTCTAAACACCAGAAAGAATGCTTAGCCAAACATAGACACGTTCTTCGCCAAATGTTCCAAAAGAAAATACCCATTGGTCAAAAGAAAAAGATGTTGGTGCAACGCGGAGGAATTTTGCCCTTCTTGCCCATATTGCTGGAAGGAGTAATGGGAACAATAGGAGGACCCTTGCTGAAAGGAGTATTGGGAACGATGGGAAACATCCTGGGATGAAGATAAAAAGGTCCAAGAAGATAAAAGGAGGACTCTGGAGTCAAACAATCGCAGACGTGACCCTTGAACTCTGAAGAAAACTGATTTTAGTCCCTTACACACGATGGATGGAATACCATCGTTGGCAAGAACAACGGACCCCGCATTTACCTCCCAATCCTCATTTGACCGAGATGTCACAGTTATAACACGAACTGCATGGATCGCAGCGATTTGTCATAAACGGAAACATTGCAACGGTACGGTCAATTGTTGCAACGAATGCAACTCTTTCACCAGCAAGTTTTAGACGAAACAGCTCTATCCACTCTGAAAGATTTTAAGACTCTGATGAAAAGTCTATCACCACCACCCCCAGCGGTCAACACAGACGCAACCCCACGGATGCCTGAGGAAGACGAGGCACGAGAAGTCTTTCAAACACCGTCAGCAGCTCCCATCCCTAATAAGATTGCAGCCTCCTTGTTGACCCCTTCCCCTACACCCCAACGAGAAGAACTTAAAGCTTGGGTTAAAAAGATGATGTCCACTCCTCCTTCGACAGAAGTGATAAAGAAAGAAGGGAAACCAGAAGTGAAAAAAGAAAAGAAGACCAAAGCCATCCCATTACCACCACCACCACCACCACCACTACCTTCAACTTCTACACCCGTGGCACATCGGACACGTAAAGCCGTTTCTAAACTACCCCCTCGTCCCATTCAAATTAGCATCAGTGAAGAGTGGATCACTTATTTTAAAAAAATGGAGAAGGTGTTAGCCAGCATCTACTACGATCCCGCCCATTTCGCAGGTTACGGAGGAGTTCAGAAATTGTATCGTGCTGCCAAAACTCGACTGAAAAGTATCCGTTTACCTCATGTGCAACGATGGTTACAAGAACAAGCCACGTACACCTTACACAAACCCATTCGACGAAAAGTTTCCAGAAGTCGCACCCGAGTGGAGGGCACCGATCATCAATGGCAAGCTGATTTAGCCGATGTCTCTTATTTAGCCACCTACAATCGCGGCTACAAATATTTGTTTTGTGTCATCGACGTCTTTTCCAAATTTGCTTGGGTCGTGCCATTGACTTCCAAATCGAGCAGTGAGTTAGTGCGAGCTCTCCAGCTGATGTTGAAACAAAGCGGTCGTCACCCTCTTCGAGGCAAACCGACAAAGGCACCGAATTTCTGAACCAAGCTTTCCAAAAAGAACTGAAGAAAGGTGACATTCATTTTTTCACCACCGAGAATCCCGAAACCAAAGCCAGCATCGTGGAACGTTTTCAACGCACCTTGAAAGAACGCATGTGGAAATATTTTACTCATCAACACACTCTCAAGTGCATCGACGTCTTACCGTACCTCGTCCACGCGTACAACCAATCTTACCATCGAAGCATCGGACGTGCCCCCCAAGAAGTGATTCCCGACAACTAAGTGACTGTCTTCGAGCGCCTGTTTGGTACGTCCCCAATGGTGACTGTCCCAAAGAAAGCTGGAATGTTGGCAGCAGGAGATTGGGTTCGTATTGGCAAAACCAAACACACTTTCGACAAAGGTTACTTACCCAACTGGACCACCCAATTGTTCGTGTCACTGAACGAGTGCGTGGCCGTCATCCTCCCGTCTATAAATTCGAAGACATGAACAAGGAAGTGTTAAAAGGAACGTTCTACTTGCCCGAATTACAACGTGTGACCAAAAAGAAGACTATGTGTACGAGATCGAAAGCATTCTTGATCAAAGAACTCGTAAAGTGGGAAAAAACGTATCAAAGAAGTCAAAGTACGTTGGAAAGGATATCCTCCCAGTTTTGACTCTTGAATCGACGCTTCGCAAATCATCGACTATAAAAAGAAGTGACCATCATGCCCTTCAACACAGCCTCAGCTACCGCAGTGACCACTCCACCGCCCAGTTCTTCTCTGCAAGATCTACAAAAACAACCCTTGTGTTTTTGGTGTGGAGAACGTGTGCCTAAAACGCAAATCGTCTTTTTCTGCCAAATCTTTGTGGTGTATTGTGTCATCGGTGCTGCCATTGCCAATCTGAGTTTGCAACAAGGACACAAACAATTGTGGACCATTTTACTCAGCAGTTGCATCGGTTACCTTCTTCCCAATACGTCCCTGAAATATTCCCCAAACGGGAACAACAAACGGAGCCTTGCGTTCAACGTCAGTCCCCCTTCCAACAGTCACCATAACAATCCTCTTTTAACACTCCTCTGACTTCCAGCGTCCCCTCGGACACTAGAACTGTGGAATTATGAACAACCAATTTTACTTAACGTTACCCAGTGACAGTTCCATGGAGGTGTTTCCCAATAACACCTTGTGCTGTTACACAGCCAAATTACCTCAGGCCATTCAATTGGATCACGAAGCCCATTGGGAAGTGGCTTTGGTGGAAATCATTCACCCTACGGAAATCCTAAATATCCTTCCTAATCAAAACACTTTTACAGTAGAAGTTCATGACGAGCAAGTGCAACAAAACTTGGATGAACGCACCACTGCAAGTGACTCTATGAAAACACAAGACCCCAAAACTAAACGATTCACCTATCTGTTGACCATTCCTGCAGGTTATTATTTTAGCGGACAACATTTGGTGAACACAATTTCTATCAAATTCAATGCCGTGTTTGCCAAAGCCTTGGAGAGAACCAGAAAAAGGATCACCCTCGAGTACCACAAAATAGCTCGTCGCCTACTCATCAAATTTTCAGAGGACAAAGTATTGGCCATTACATTTCGTCCTGAATTGTATGATATTTTGGGTGGAGACAACAAGTTGATCAAGATGAAAAACGAAATGCCAGCCATTACTGGCAACTTGGATTTTGCGAAATATTTTAGATTCCCTGTAGAAATGAACCAAGGACTGAATTTGGTTTTTGTGTATTCCGATGTGGTGGAGTACAACGTGGTGGGACACACCACCGTACCGTTACTGCGTGCCATTCCTTTCAAAGTGGATTCTGCCACTAACGCTGACGCGGAAGATGGAAACACCTATCACGTTCACCCCGAATTTGTACATCCTCACTATTTGCCCGTCAGCAAGTCATATTTCGACACTGTCAACATTACTATAAAAGGAGATCTAGGACAAAATATTCCATTTATCAAAGGGAAAGTCAGAGTGAAACTCCATTTTCGAAAACAATTACTCTAACCCCTTGTCAGTCATGTATCCTGTGTACCAAGGATTCGCTCGATAACGAGGACATGGTTTAGGAGATATGCTAAAATCGGCCTTTCGTACAGTGGTTCCCGTTTTGAAACCGATGCTGACACGGGGATTGCACGCCTTCAAAGATGCCGCGTTGATGTACGGCAAAGAATTTCTCCAAAATGTCATCATTGACAAACAAAACCCCAAAGAAGCTTCTTGACAGCAGGCAAAAATGTCTTGCTTCAAACGGGAAAAAGACATTTTAGGCCGACGAGAAACTCCTATAAATGCTCTGGACGCTGCCGAGTCAGGCATTCCTGCTTCCCTGACGACACAGCAAGGACAAGGCAGAAAAAGACGACGAAGACACCCCTTGAGAGGACTACACACTCCCAGAGCTAGAAAGACTAAAAGAAAAAAACGTCCGAGACTTAGACATTTTTGATTATTAAAATAATTACAGAGAGAAAATAATGCACCGAGAGTCTTGCGCCTGTTCCAAGTCGGAACTGGATCTGTTTGCCATGCCACCCACCATGATGACGATGCAAGAATCCCAATGGGGCGAATTTCATCCCGTCTCCTCTTTGACGGATTCAGCTTCCATCGAGTTTGAAATCAAAGGACAACCCGAAGATTATCTCGATCTGAATAGCAGTTACTTGTACCTGAAACTGAAAGTAATCAAAACCGACAACACCAATCCGGGAGACGATGCTAGAGTAGCTCCCGTCAACAATTTCATTCATTCCTTGTTCAGCGAAGTAGATTTGTACTTGAATAACAAACTGGTCAGCAGTAGCATGGATACTTACCCTTACCGAGTGTACCTTGAAAATCTCTTGACGTTGGGAAAAGAGGCCAAGAACACTCATCTGGATGCTTGCGTGGTTTGGAAACCTGACACCGCAGGTGAGAACAAGTTTAATGACACAGCCCTGACAGCCGATGACGATCCTCACAATGTGGGCTTTAACGACCGTGGAAAGAAAATCCTGCAAGGTCGTAGTTTAGAACTGATGGATCGTTTGCATTTGGACATGTGGTTGCAAGAAAGGTATTTGCTAAACGGAGTGGATATTCGCCTGAGACTCAATCGCAGCAGTGTCGCTTGCCATTTGATGGCTCATGCCAACGAGTACAAAACCATCATTCAAGAAGCCAGACTTTACCTGCGCCGCGTAGAAGTGTTACCTAAAGTGGGAAGCGACATCAGTCAAACATTGAGAAGAACGACCGCCAAGTATCCGATACGACGCGTAGAAGTGAAAACTTTCACCATTGCTGCTGGACTCCGATCCAAGATCGAAGATCATCTGTTCCAAGGACAGTTACCCAAACGTTTAATCATTGGTATCGTCAGCAACGCAGCCCTCAACGGAGCCCACGATCAAAATCCTTTCCAGTTTAAGCACTACAGAGTGTCCAAGATCGAAGTCAGTCGCGATGGCAAGACCTTGTGTACCAGACCCTTCGAACCTAACTGTGCCCAGAAGTATTACTTGAGATCGTACTTGTCCCTGTACGAAGCTACCGGACAGCTAGGAACCAACATCAGTCACAGCATTTCGTACGAAGATTATGTAGGAGGTTACACTTTGTGGGCCTCTGATTTTACTCCAGACCAAGGCAGCGATGAGGGACATTTCCACCCTATAAAATCTGGTCAACTGCGTGTGGAACTTCACTTTGCAGAAGCTCTCACTGAGACGGTCAATGTCATCCTGTATGCCGAATTCGATAATACCATAGAAATCAACAGTTTGAGAGAAGTCATTCTAGACTATTAGAAGCTATGGAAGACTCTTATCCCTCTCTGAACAGTAGAGAATCTTTGGAAATGGAATGGGAGGATAGCGTGAAAGCAGAACTCCAAGACAAAGACGAAGAGGACAAGGTGGTCACGTCCAGATGGCCAGAACAAGAACAACAATTAGTGTCCTGTTTTGCTAAACACCTGGCGGATAAAATTACGGAATTGACCAAGAAAGATTGCTATGGATGTCAAAACGATCATCCCAGTCAAATTAAACACGATAAATGTCTGATGATGAGCCAAGAAGAAAAATTGGACGAGTATCTGGACGAAGCTTGGAGTCTCATCTCGGAAGAAGCAGTGTTGCATGAGTGGTATAAAGGCTTGCGTGATCATTCCTACCCTCCACTGACTACTCTAGAGATCTATCGCATCGAATCTCTCTTAGCCCAGAGTGAGGAGACGAAAGCAAGAAACGGTTACTTGACAGATTTTGAAACAAAAAGTCAGAATTGAATTGATGACTTATCATTACCTGTGAAAAAAACAAGAAAACAAAAATGGATACCTGGGAACTTTATTACCTTTTGAACAACAGTTCGTACACTGCTTCTTGGAATCCTGTCGTGTGTGCTAAAGATGAACTACCTCATCGCAAACCTCAAGACCATCAAGCTTATCTCATCAACACGGACGACAGTCACCTCCCAGGAACCCACTGGGTAGCCGTCTACTTCCCTCAAGATGATTGTGTGTAGTATTTTGATTCGTATGGATTACACCCTTTGGAAGACGACATCATTGACTTTATGAAAAGAAATGCCCAGACGACACGATTCAATAATGTGAAATTACAAGGCACAGATTCCATGGTATGTGGACATTATTGCGTGTATTTTCTTCATCAACGCAGTCTTGGATATCCGTTAGAACATTTAGTGACTTATTTTGATCGTCACTCTTCTAGAAACGATGAAAAAGTAGATCGATGGTTTTGTGACCATTATGTTTATCTCTTGTCTTTAGCTAGGAAACGTAGTGTACATCAATGGCCTCATGACTTCTATCAGTGGAAATCTCACATAATTTCACAACGTTGCCAACCTTGTAAAAAAAAAACATTTGTTGGATATTATTGTTACTTGTTAGTGGTTAGTTGTTTGTTGAATAAAAACTGTTGTGTTTTGAAATAAAATGTGTATGTCGTTTGTTTTCAAAAAGCACATGTGAATATATGCTCTTTGACTTCTCTCTATTCCTCACCATGAAATTCGCTATCATAATGTTTCGACATTAAAACCGAATAGGGATGTTTTCTATCGCGTCCGCGTTTGAACCATATAAAGCATGTTGGTCTCCAGTCTGGCCATCCACTGTTGACTCGTCAACCTATGAACATGCCTTCCAGACTAGCCAAGCTGAACGAAGCTTACGTGAATTTACATCGTGTCAGGCTAAACCTGATACCGAAGCCTGCAGAGATAGAAAATTTCAGGATGTTATCAATAGCCCAAGGCCTGGTAGAAGAGGTCTTCAGAGAAGAAATCAAGAAAGAACAAGAAGAATGGACAGAGAAGTACAGACTTCAGACGCAGAGAGAACAGCAACAGCAGCAGCAGCAGCAACAGCAACAGCATCAAGAACCAGACAGAGGTTTTGTTGACTGTCGTGTGGACACCAAGGAGTTCTCCTTCTCTTTCCGCAGAAGCAGGCCGTATCGTATAGGAAAGCCTGCCGCCAGATCGGGACGCAATCTTAGACAGTTAAAAAGATTGCCATCACTCACCGTCAACAAAAACAGTCCTTTTCAGGGCTACCCCAATACTCTAGAAAGAGATATTAATTCAATTGCCAATTTGTGTGAATGTAAAATAGTGTGACTATAAACACCCACTATTTTATTGTGATGTGTGTGTGTGTGTGTGTGTGTGTGTGTGTTTGCGTTCGCATACGTTTGTGTGGATAGTAGATATGGTGTGTTTTTTCTTCTCTTCCCTTCTGTGTGGATAGTAGAATGTGTGTTTGTGTGCGTTCGCGTACGTTTGTGTGGATAGCAGAGTGTGTGTTTATATCCGTTCGCGTACGTTTGTGTGGATAGTAGAGTGTGTGTTTGTGTGCATTTGCCTACGTTTGTGTGGATAGTAGGTATGGGTGTGTTTTTCTTCTCTTCCCTTCTGAGTGGATAGTAGAATGTGTGTTTGTGTGCGTTCGAGTACGTTTGTGTGGATAGTAGATATGAGTGTTTTTCTTCTCTTCCTTCGTATGTGTGGATAGTATAGTGTTTGTTATATGCATTGGCGTTCGTTTGTGTGAATAGTTTATGTGGTGTGTTTTATGCGTTCCCGTACGTTTGTGTGGATAGTAAGTATAGTGTGTTTTATGCGTTCGCGTATGTTTGTGTAGACAGTAGATATGGTGTGTTTTTCCTCTTTTCCCGTTTGTGCGGATAGTATAGTGTTTGTGTTATCCATTCGCGTACGTTTGTGTGGATAGTAGGTACGGTGTGTTTTCATCTCATCCTTCGTTTGTGTGGATAGTATAGTGTGTGTGTTTTATGCATTCGCGTACGTTTGTGTGGATAGTAGGTATGGTGTATTTTATGCATTCGCGACAAAAACCCTTTCAGGGCCACTCCACTGCCTCGAAAAGATTTATTCTTTCTTGCCTAAAAAAAAAAAAAATTTATTCGATTGTATAATTTATGTTTAACTCCCAAAAACATTATTCTCTTAACTAAATTTTTTTTAGTCAGTTGTATGATTTGGGTAGGATAGACTGAACGCGAATCACGAACGCGAATGCATAAAACATACTACAGTATTCAGTGACACGAACGCGAATGCATAAAACTTTGTATAGAAATGAAACAGGTGACACTAACGCGAATGCATAAAACATACTAAACTATCCACTGACACGAACGCGGAATGCATAAAACTTTGTATAGAAATGAAACAGGTGACACGAACGCGAATGCATAAAACATACCATGCTATCCACTGACATGAACGCGAATGCATAAAGCTTTGTACAGAAATGAAATTGGTGACACGAACGCGAATGCATAAAACTTTGTATAGAAATGAAACAGGTGGCATGACGTCACGGTTCTTTCTACATTGTTGCAAGTGTCCAGTACCGTGACGTCACCCCACCTGTTCCATTCCTATTGTTCCTATACAAAATTCCCATTGTCCGTAAACAAGCCCAGGGTGATATTTTGTCCGTACAAATCATGTCCGTAAACAGGCCCGGGGATGGGGGGGGGGTCTGTAATGTATCTTCCCATTGTCCATGAATCGCCCCCTATTACTACTTCTGTTCATGACTCCATTCACAGTATCTATTGACATGAAAGAAAAATCGAGTAAAGAGTGATTATTGGTATTAAAATGTGTTGAAATATTAGAGGAAAACTGATGTTTACATTTGGTTTAAACATACAGTGTACACACCGTTTGCTTCATCCTAAACAATTTTTGGTAGCAAAAGACAGATTTCAGATAATTTGTGTACGCCGTAGATTACCAATAGGTTATCAATACTTTTAGTCAGACTCTAATTGTTTAAAGAAGCAGTCAGTACTGGTTGAGGTATGAAAGGGGGAAATATTGAAAGTATAAACGTCGGTAATTGAAATTACTGGTAATTCATGCAAGATGGTAAGTATAAACGTCGTTAATTGAAATGACTGGTAATTCATGCAAGATGCGGCATATGAGACTTTTTATATCAAGGAATATTGAAGATATTTTAAATGCTATGTACTACATTTCGACCTGGAAAATTATTGATTTGAAGCATATCTATTATAGAATTATCCCCTTGTAGGCATTATTTGTACCGTTACACTCACAAAACATATATATATTCAAGCATATGCATGGTACAAAATCCCAGAGGAAGTTGTAACAACATAAACACTCCTTAAAGCAGCATTTAACAAGGTCACATGATATGCGCGAACTTCAAACGTGCAGACAACACGCTAATGTTCGGCAAGATCGAGTAAAGCGATATGATCAACAAATAACATTAGATAAAAATATTCATATTATTTGAGACTTGGTATTTTTTAAATATTCGCATTTAGTTCTTTTTATATAGTTACTGATAAATTGTGAAAACAATCACACATCTATCTGAGCAATACAATCTTCCCAATGGACACATGTAAATACTTCCAAACGTTTAACAGATCTCGCAAAGTGATTTAAGTATACATGCAGTATCAACTAAAAGAGTGAGGTTCTATAAAGACATACAGACAAGCAGCCAGGTATACACAAAGTGTCAAATAGATCACAGTATTATCGAAAATATGTTTTTTTTCTTTAGAACTGAATAGGTCGAAAGCATGTGTTGTCCTGTAAACTGAATATGCCTCAAGCTTGATTTCCAATGAAATGCATTCTGTACGTTACGTGTGCATGGCTCTCGTTTGCATTTTATCATCCACAGGTTATTGGAAATATGCGTTCAAGTTTCGTCTTTGCCATTGGCATATTTTGATCATTTAGAGAGTTTTGATCCTCTAATTTCTTACAACCTAACAACTTTCGAACGGTGTAGGCGGTAACCATTTTTTTTTTAAATTTAATCAAATTATCTGTCAAGCTCCTTCTTAAAACGGTTGAAAAATCACTAAGAGATTAGCATGCTGTTTTCAGTAATGGGTCATGATCGACGTATAACTGGCTTACACATAAAATACTCAGACAGCCACATATTTATTATTATAATAATAAAATACTATGAAGATTCATTTGTAGGATATCCGATATCGCGACGATTTTGTATCATTTTATACATAAATATGTTCATCACAGACCTAAAATACATCAACGAATCGTAAATATTTAAACAATTACATTTTTAATAATTCCAACCAAATTTACAATGAATTTGCAGTTTAACATGATCTTGGATACATTGCTAGATTAAGCACTATTTTGATA
Organism: Megalonaias nervosa; assembly: GCA_016617855.1. Classification (NCBI taxonomy): domain Eukaryota; kingdom Metazoa; phylum Mollusca; class Bivalvia; order Unionida; family Unionidae; genus Megalonaias; species Megalonaias nervosa. The sequence goes on along the minus strand of JAECUM010028460.1, from coordinate 10,644 downwards.
CATTATGCCGAGTTACTGCCCCTAAGTTACTTTGCACATTCAGATGATGCAAGCAGTGAACATATTAACCGAGGGAGCACCATCTAAATACGTTGATGAAATACAGATTGATTACTAAGTTAACTTGTAGATGGAGATACATATAGTTATGGTGCTGGCAATTTCATATCTACGATTGTAAAATGAATGCAAGCAAATGCTGAATGAAATGTAAAATATCAATGCATCCTGGTAGTTTGTACTTTAAATGTATGATCTTTTAATGTATGTATTTATTTTGTTTACTTTGGCTGTGTCATTGTATCGCAGTGTAAGTGAACTTTCTTGTACTGTATTATCTCCTAAGTTATAAGAGTTTGTTCCGTCCAAGCCTTATGCTATTAGAAAGACAAATTTTGTTGAGATACTTACCTCCTATTTGCACATGACCCGGACGGATTAGCTGCTCATCACATCGAAACAAATTATGAGGGCTTCAGTTTTGTTTCCTATTTGAGGCGGTGTCGTGAATCAAAGTGCGAAAACTCGAGTGTAGAATAATATGCAAAACGGATGCTGGCTATTGAGATAACGAAATAAGATGTCGCCTTGCACCGAATTTCAAGAGCAATTCGTATATGCCACCGATCATATCAGTAAAATACACGATAGCAAGAGATTTTTATTGCATAAATAACATTTTATCTTATATATATATATATATATATATATATATATATATATATATATATATATATATATATATATATATATATATATATATAACCCCACACCGACATTTGTCTTTCTTTCTGTGTTTCCCGTCCCGCTTGCCAAACAAGAGATCACGAGTTCGAAACTCGCGGCGAACCAAGTTTTTATTTTTATTTTCAAACTTTCTTTTAACCTCGAGCATCCCAGTTTTTTGCTCTTTTGTTTTTATGTTTAAACTGTCTTTTATGACTCCCGTCCTAGGGCGGGCAATTACGCTTATAAAGATTTACAGCGATACTGTAACACCCCGTGTGTTATATCGAACAGACCAGAGTTCAGGACGTAAAAATGACTTGTATTAAATAATAAAGGTGAGATAGAACATGTTTTTCAATCTCGCATAGTGACTTTACATAAACACAGTGTCTGTCACAACACTATCAGCTTCTGATAATATAGAGTAGACTTGTTTGCCTAAATGCCAAAAGACAACGCTATAATATACCATATTATGGTGAAATTAATTCTGTTATTAAATTCCTGTGTATATTAACAGCTAAATTTATTGGATTGACTGTAACACATTCTGACATAGTAGCGTGATCTCAATGAAAAAAAAATTAGTACTAGTGTATTTGAACAGTGTGGTGGGAGATAGCAGCGGCAATCATGTAATAAATCTATTTAAAATTTCTTATAACAATTTGATTCAGTTTTGAGATTTTATAGTGTCAAAGTTAATGTCGGTTATGTAAAAAAGCATAATTTATGGTTTTCGACTGGGTTTGGAATATATTTTTTTTTTTTTTTTGGAGGGTGCTCTCCTTGGTTGATCTTTTCAGATCATTTAGGGAGGCCCTCCTGCCCTATTTGTATTGATTGTGCTATATTATTTGTTGGTTTATTTTATTGTTCTCTGTTCTGTTAAGGTTTGTATATATATATATATATATATATATATATATTTGGGGTTTTGGGGGTTTTTTTTCCTATTACCATCCAAAATCGTCTAGACATTCGTCTGCTTCCAATTGACAGAAATATTCTTCCATCATTTTGAATTTTTCTTCTTCCTGTTCTTCTTTCTTTCTCCTCCGTTTCTCTTTCCTTTTAGCCCTTTCTGTTTCTCTTTCTTGTTCTTTTGCCATTGTTACTGTAGGATTTTGGTTGTTGTTTTTGTAGTTTTGGATTCCTGTGCTTGGGTTTGTTGATTGTATTTCTGACTTTGTTGTTGTTGTTTCTGTTGTTGACTGGTTGTTGCTGTTGTTTTTCGTTGCTGTTGTCTGCTGTTAGTATCTCTGTTTCTTCTACTTGTTGAATAGGTTTCCCATGTGCTTGTGTTTGTTGGTTGTATTTCTGACTTTGTTGTTGTTGTTTCTATTGTTGACTGATTGTTGCTGTTGTTCTTTTGTTACTGTTGTCTGCTGTTAGTATCTCTGTTTTTTCTACTTGTTGAATAGGTTTCCCCTGTTTTAAATTTTCTTGTGTTCTTGTTTGTCCTTTACTTTGTTGCTCTATTTCCTTTCTTTTTTCATGTTGTTGTTGACTTTGCCAAAGTGTTTGTTGGATCTCTGCTGTTAGCCTCTCTGTTGTTCTTTGGACTTGTTGATTTTGTTTCCCTTGTTGTTTATTTTCTTGCTCTCTTATTTGTGCCTGGTGATCTTCTCTTTTATTTTGTAGATCTATTTCTGTTAATGTTTCATTGTTTCCTTGTTGCAGTAGTTGACTCTGTTGTTGTTGTTTCCTTATTGCCTGTTGTTTTTGTCGCTGTTGCTTCCCTTGTCTCTGTTTAGGAACTGGCTTTTCCAAATTAGTATTTATGTTGGTTTTGTTGCTGGGTTCAGGCTGGGTCTGTGCATTTTGTGGACATTTATGAGGAGTGTGTCCTGTTTTTCCACATCGGTTACATTTCCTCTTGTATATGCAACCTTTGTACCAAGATTTTGTAATAAAGCCATGTAGAAAGAAGGCTCTTTTCACTTCCGTCAATTTGGTTTTTTCTATTTCTAATATTCGTATTCCATTGAAAATCTTGGTTAGAGGTATTGTATCTAGTCTTGATGACATCACCTTTATTTTCAGCTTTTCCTCAAATTTTTCAACGGTAGCTTGTAGTGGTATTTTCAATGGGATATCTGATAGGTGTAGTTCAGCCGACTGTTTCTTTATTTTCTTTAATATGGGTTCTGGTGTTTTACTGTTACAGTCTCCCCTGATATCGTCATTTCTCCATACGGTAGTATAGGTTGGTTCCCTTTGGGTCTTAGCATAAAACCTTTGTAGCCGTTTCGATTGATGGAGTAAATCTTTGGTATGTATTCCGGATCTATAATTTTTATTGCAATCATCACCGAACATAGGCTCGGTATTCTTTCCCTCGGTATATTTGATGTGTCTATCTCTTGTGTTCCTTCTTGGTATTCACATTGCAGGAATGATCCTTCCTCTGTCTCTATTCGTTTGGTTTTGAAGTATTTCTCTAGTTCTCTCATTGCTTTCCCAACTCTTTGCATCGCCATTTTCTCTTGTGCGGTCCGTGCCTCTCGTGAGTTGTTTTCACTGTTTCTGTCCAGTTTCTAAATTCTCTTTCTTATTTGTATATTTTGTTTCTGCTTGTAGATTTTAGTCCGTGATTCTTAGTTCCATTTCATTGTGATAGTGTTCCGTGTTCATTAAATCTCTCTCTCTCTCTCTCTCTCTCTCTCTCTCTCTCTCTCTCTCTCTCTCTCTCTCTCTCTCACACACACACACACACACACACACATACACACACAAACAACGAACAAACAACGAAAAGAAGCAGAACTTCTGTTACAGCAAGCTGGGCTATCCAAAGACACTGCCTGTGGCATTCCTGAAATGCAAAAACTGCAAGACGTCTTGACTCCACGCTACACGTTGAATGTACACCCTCAAGAAGTGCACGGGAAAATGTTGTTTCAAGGCAAAGATTCCAAAGACGGAAAATACATTCACGTCTATCATCACGATGAATATTTCGATGCCATTACCAGTATCTCCGGATTCTTGGGATACAGTTATTATTGTGCGAAATGTGACTATGGCTATAACAATCGAGAGCAACACAAGTATTGCGGATCGAAATGTCCAGGATGTTTGGCCTCTAAACCTTGTCATGACGAAAGACAAAAACGAGTGTATTGCCCTGCTTGTCAGCGAACTTTTTTCAGCCCTGCTTGTTACCAACAACATCTGAAGACACAAGGTTCACAGCAGAAAAGTACTTGTCAACTCCTGAGATTGTGTCCTACTTGTGGACAAGTCATACGTACCAATAATGTCAAGGCACACATTTGTCCAGGAAAGAAACGATGTCACATTTGTCACCAAATCGTGGACTTGGAACACGAATGCTACATTCAAAAATACCAACCCCAACAGGAGGAGGAGACAGAGAAGGAGGAGGAGGAAGATGACCAGAAGAAGAAAAGGAATTTAATTTCTTGCGATTTCGAATGCATGCAAGAGACAGGCATTCACAGTCCTAATTTCTGCGTGGCTCATCTAGCGTGCGAGAAATGCATCCAAGAGCCTATCTTTAGTCATTGCCCTCACTGTAGCAAGATTCCTGGAGGACGTGAAAAAATCTTTCGAGGGCCCAACACGCTGACCGATTTTTCTCACTGGATCTTAGACCCCATCGACGAGACGTGGAGTCATGAGGACATCGAACGTTACGGAGATTGTCATCGCTATACCACGGTGATATCTCACAATTTCTCGGGGTACGATGAACAGTTTCTTCTCAAATACTATACGGAACAAAGTACCGAACGTACTAAAATCACTTTGAAAGGAGCCAAAATCATTTCCATGCAAGTGGGACAAGTACAGTTTAAAGATTCCATGAGTTACTAGGCCATGCCATTGAGCCGAATGCCTTAAACGTTTGGAATGACAGAAATGACCAAGGCTATTTTCCGCACTTTTTCAATACCGAAGCCAGTCAACACGCTGTCCTGCCACATTTGCCTGATGCTCACTACTACGACCCCGACAACATGCGCGCCGAACAACTTGAAGCTTTCTACGCTTGGTACCAAACTCACGGCTAGGACCCCTTCGACTTTCAGGAAGAAATGTAAAAGCTACTGTTGATCGGACGCGGACATTTTACGGCGCTGCTGTGGAAAATTTCGAGAATTATTCATGGAGCACGGAGGGATCGATCCTTTGAAAAAAGCCTGCACCATTGCCAAAGTGTGTTCCTTAGCAAACGATTCATGCCCGAGAAGACCCTGGCTGTCATTCGTCCTCAAACGACGAAATTTTGTCAATCGTCGTTACTCAGTCAAAGCACTACGCTGGCTACATTACTTCTGCGACAAGGAAGACAAATGGATCCAACATGCCAGAAACGAAGGAGGCGAAAAGACTATTGGAAATTATTCGGTGGATGGCTGGGACTTAGAAAACCCCAAGATCGTGTACGAGTTTAACGGGTGCTTATTTCACGGATGTCCGATCTCCTACCCTCAATGTGACACTAAAATCCGTTTTTACAAAGTACCATGCAAGACTTGTACGAGTCCACTTGTTAACGGCGCTTAAAGTTAGAACAGCAACGATACCAAGTCGTGAAAATGTGGGAACACGAGTACGATCATCGTTTGAAAACCGATCCCGAATTTAAGCGCATCGTGGAAAGTTACAAGTTGGTGGACCCTCTGAACCCGCGGGACAGTTTGTATGGAGGACGGAGGAATGCCACCTTTTTGCTGTACCACGCTGTCGAGGAGAAAGGAGAAGAAATCAAATACCTAGACGTTTGTTCGCTGTATCCTTACGTGTGAAAATATTGTCACTTTTCCGCAGGGCACCCACAATTGCTGACGGAACACATCGACGTGGACAACATTCAACAGTACGAAGGATTGATCAAGTGCAAAGTCTTGCCTCCCACGGACTTGTACCATCCCGTTCTACCTTACCATTGTCAAAGAAAACTGATGTTTCCCTTGTGTCGTACTTGTGCCGAAACGTGCAACAAAGACTAACCTTTTCAGAACACCCAGGAAGAACGGGCCTTGACAGGAACGTGTGTCAGATTGGAATTGTTTAAAGCTCTGGACCGAGATACCAAATGTTAGAAGTGTTCGAAATTTACCACTTTCCCAAGACAGAACATTACCACAAGGGTGACAAGACTCAGAAAGGCATTTTCGCGGACAACGTGGATGCCTTTTTGAAACTGAAACAAGAAGCCAACGGCTATCCTTCCTGGTGTCAAACCCACGAAGACGAAAAGAAATTCAAAGAGAAATACTTTGAGCAGGAAGGCATCACTTTAGACCACATCGAGAAAAACGAAGGAAGGCGATCGTTTGCTAAAGTGATGTTAAATTGTTTGTGGGGAAAAATGGCACAACCACCGTGTTACCCAAGACGGAGTATTTGACAGAACCTTCCCGCTACTTCCAAATGATTCACGACAAAACCAAATATATGAAACACGTGGACGTCGTTCGTGAAGACTTGATCCTGGTCAGTTAACGAAGAAGAACTGGACTTTGTACAGGCCGACGAATTGGAAATGTCATCATTGCAGCCTACGTGACAGCCCATGCTCGCTTAAAATTGTACGAAGCCTTACACCAGTTAGGAGATCGCGTCCTGTATTTTGACACGGACAGTTGCATTTACATCGATCGCCTTGGTCACCGTCACCCTAAAATCGAAGGAAATCGTTTAGGAGCCTGGACGGACGAGCACCCCAACGACAAGATTCTAAGTTTTGCTAGCGGCGGTCCAAAAAATTACGGCTACGAGTACCGGGACCAACGAGGAGAAGTGCACACCGAGTGCAAAGTGAAAGGATTGACTCTAAATCATCGCACTAGTCAAGTGGTGAACTTTGGCGTGCTGAAAGAAGCCTTGCAAGCTGGAGAGGATCAACATTTTAAAGTGACCACCTACGAACCTCACAAGATTGTACGTTTATCCACACACCAAATCGTCAGGCGACCCTTGGAAAAACTGCATCAAATTGTGTACCAGAAGCGAGTACGGCTTCCCAACCACTTCACTTTACCGTACAGACACGTTGATATTGGCCAGCATATAAAAAGGGAAAACGTCCAAGACCGATAGTTCATTGTGACTACATTTGACAAGCGAGAAAGATGAATCCTTTCAGACAGACGCAATTCAAATTCAGTCATTCGCAAGTCGAGTGCGATGCTGTGCCTTGCGATAGCAGCGATGCCGTAGGCTGTGAACTCAGCGATTCAGCACAACATCATGGGAACTTCGCTATGACTACTACTACAACAACTACCATGGAAAGCGATGCTGTGCGTGTCAATCCTGAGAGATGGAAAAGCGATGCCACTCGTTATCGTGGACTCTTTACTGGCTTTCATCCTCAATTGAAACCATGCGTCTACCACCCTACGTAGGATGTCATCCATGCCTGAGCAAACTACTTCGGGTTTCACCGTACCCTCATCGAAATGAACCTGTGAAAGAAGAATATTCGTTCTCTGTGCGTTTGTCTGAATACTGCCACTTTGAAAGTCGTTTCCAAACCTTCCAAGGAAAGCGGCCTAAATATCTGGGAGGACCTACCCCCGAAGAATTAGCCAGAGCCGGATTTGTCTACTTGGGCGAAGGCGATAAAGTCAGTTGTTTCAGTTGCTGTGTGTCACTTCACGAGTGGGAGCAGAAAGATTCAGCTTACCTGGAACATGCTCGATGGTCTCCGCACTGTCACTACCTACATTTACTTGGACCGAAGTAATCTCTTCATGGATACTTTACAAGAGAATATTCGTGGTTTGCCTGTGGAGTTGAGAGAACGCATTTACCGAGAATCCGTCAAAATACAAGTGAAACGCAAAGAACAATTGCATCCTGTACGTCTCCAGTGTTTGAACCACTGGTACCTGAATGCTATAAGAGGACTGATTCTGATGAAAGCGTTCCAGTGGTCAGACATTGATAAACTACCCAAGGACCAGAATGATTCGTTTGCTACTGATTATATTTACTACAAGATATACTTACTGCAACGAATTCCAGAGGCAGACTTAGAGGATTACCAAAATATTTTACACAATCTAATCTTGGTTGAAGAGGAGACTTCTGTACGGCGTGTGATGTGAAAGTTAGTGACAAAACAATTTAGATTCGCCACTGGAGTACGATCAGCTCTGTGGAGATAGTACACTTATTTACCTTCGACAAAAAGGGGTATAAAAACTTGCTACCATGCCACGACCTTTATCATTCGTGATACAACAAATTCCGTGGAGGGAAGTCAATGACACTATTCAGACCGTGGAGGATTACCAACACTTTTTACGAGAACTGTGTCCATTGAACTGGGGTCATCGTGTGGTGTGTGTCTTAGTGACTTCCTTTCTGGGATTTCGTTTGCCAGTCGATTCCTTGTGGACTCTTTACGACCATTACTTACCACAAAAACATGATGGTGTGTCCTTTAAATGCGCACGAGAAACACACTCTGTTAAAAGCATTGCGCTTTCATCTCCAAACTTCTCGACCTCTGTTTGAAGAAAAGTTTTTTTGTGAAATTGTATCGACTCCGGATGCTTATGAAGATGTGTGTATAGCTCGTTGGTTACACTCTCACTGGAAAAATGTACGTGACTGGAAAAGTTTTGGTTTCGAGTCTTGGACGAAAGAAGTGGCTCACATTGCCAAAGATTTGTTATGCATTCCAAGGAAATAGTGAACATGAAGTGTTCAGTGAAAAAGGTAACTTTTAAACCCGTGTTAGCCACAGTGCCAGAAGAAGAACCCGACACCGAGGAAAACCACCCCATTCATGATGGACCATCATTGACATGGACATCCCGGAAAAGCCATTCCGGGAGGACACCTGTGTGACTGCCAAGTGATGTAGAGACTATAAAATTAGAACATTACCCAATGTCACTTGGACACCACACCTTCGTCACAAAAATGTTGTACAGTCACTTGTTTATATTCCACCTTGTGTATTTTATCGATGTACTTAACCATTTAGCTTTTATGTAGTTTTGTCTTTCGTTTTCAATTTTAAATATTTTTGGAATAAACGTGTCTTTAAAAAGTACAAAAACTCTTGTCTTGTCTCTTCTAGTTTTAAAATTGGGATCACCTTTGCTATTGCTACCTCTGCTGTCTCCACTTTCAAAGTCATCGACAAAAACTTAGATCGTGCCAGTTGGGACGCCTTGTATCTTCGCCATCCCTTTAACATGTTAATTGCTGAACCAAGTGGTTCAGACAAAACCGAACTTGTCAAACGTTTGATCAAACATAAAAATCATTTGATCGATCGTCCCCCTCAACGTATCGTGTGGCGTTACAAAGATTGGCAATCGGCTTACAGCCTTCTGCGAGAAAGTCAAGGAGATTCTATTGTGTTTGTGGAAGGCATTCCTCGCGAAGACGACGGGTTCGTGTCTGACCCCAGTCAAACACATCTGGTCATCTTCGACGACTTGTTAGGAGAAGACGAAGAAGAAATTAAACTGCGGTTTACGCGCAAAGAGCGTCATCGTAATGCCAGTGTCATTTACATTACCCAAAATTTGTTTCAACAAAGTAAAGCCCATCGCACCATCAGTCTCAATGCTCATTATGTAGTCTTGTTTAAAAGCCCTAAAGATAAATAAATAGCAAGTGCAAGTGTTAGCCAAATAGTTAGGAACTCCATGGCTGACTCATGCGTACAACGATGCCACTCAAACCCCTCACGCCTATTTACTCGTAGATTTAAAACCCACTACCACCGATTATCTGCGATTTCGTACCCATTTGTTTCACCCTTGGTGCCAAGACGGAGGGCCTGCCGTGTACACGTCCCCGTCGACTTTAAAAAATCTATAAAACCCTCCGACACTTTTGTTCTGTCTCACACATCGTCAACATGACGTCCCTTCAGTCTCATCTTCCCATCAAATTGATTCGTGCCTTGTACCTCATCAGTCGCGCAAAAATCCACAAATACGTGCTCGTGTCTTAGAATCCAGTCTCAAAGAAGTCTTACGATAGTTTACAGTGACAGCACGTCAATTACTTCAAGGCATCATTCACATCCCTCATCAAACTAAACGCTTTTTTGACAGAAACAAAGTAGCCTTGACGCAACCGGCAGATCCCCGCATCGACACTCAAACCAAAAAAGCAAATCATTTTGAAACCTGGAGGTAGCGGTTCTCTAGGAGGTGTCATCATTCGCTCCCTCTTAAAATGGGATCCTAATGCCCCAAAAGTCATCCCCAAGAAAAAGCCTCTCCCCGCCCCAAACGTACCAAGAAGAAAAAGAACAGTGGTGTCAAGACCAGGTCACAGCCCCAGAAAAAGAAATGTTCCAAGAAAAAGAAAAGTTCCAAGAAAAGACCACAGAAAACAGCTTCTTCCCGCAATAGAGGCACTACAGTCCAGGCACAACCTTACATTCCCAAGCCACGACTTGCAGCGACAATGCATTATTTAGGAAAATTATACAACTATTGTTGAGTTGGCTAATTGCACAGGTGGCTTACACATTATTGGTATTTTAAATTGTCCATTAAAATAACGACTAAATTTGATATTTTATTTTTCTAAGGCGTTTCATATACGTTCCTGCAGGTGTTTGGTGTCTCCTCCCGAGTCCCTCTCCTCCCTGCCAACTCGGACATTTAAATGACGAGTGTGTGGGATGATTCACATTCGTCTAGAAATCAGGTGCCCCGAAGAGCGTGTAAGCACGGAACCGGGGTGATGCCATATGAGAATTGCCCAATCAAACTCGATGTCTCATACTGTAGAAAACATGCATTAAATTTTCACTGAATGTGTGTTGGGTCTATTCCCACTCAATATAGCATACAGGCAAGTCAGTTGGAACTTATGTTCCTCGACTTGTACGCTAAACTTATTAGCACACGGTGTGTGCATTAATGTGGGAGAGGTGTGGCTCTTTTTCCACTCTCC
>JAECUM010028459.1:0-26763 GCA_016617855.1 Megalonaias nervosa | reverse complement strand
TCGTAAACCTCAAGACCATCAAGCTTATGTCATCAACACGGACGAAAGTCATCTTCCAGGAACTCACTGGGTTGCCGTCTACTTCCCTCAAGAGAACTGTGTGGAATATTTTGATTCGTATGGATTACCCCCTTTGGAAGACGATATCATTGACTTTATGAGACGAAATGCCCAGACGACACGATACAATAATGTGAAATTACAAGGCACAGATTCCATGGTGTGTGGACGATATTGTGTGTATTTTCTTCATCAACGCAGTCTTGGATATTCTTTAGAACATTTAGTGACTTATTTTGATCGTCACTCTTCTAGAAACGATGAGAAAGTAGATCGATGGTTTTGTGACCATTATAGTTATCTTTTGTCTTTAGCTAGGAAACGTAGTGTACATCAATGGCCTCATGACTTCCATCAATGGAAATCTCATATGATTTCACAACGTTGTCAACCTTGTCAAAAATAATTTGTTTGATGTTATTGTTACTTGTTACTTGTTGGTTGAATAAAAAATGTTGTGTTTTGAAAAAAAATGTGTCTGTGGTTTGTTTTCAAAAAACACTGTGAATATATGCTCTTTGACTTCTCTCTATCCCTCACCATGACATGAGCTATCATAGCGTTCCGACACTAAAACCGAGTAGGGATGTTTTCTATCGCGTCCGCGTTTGAACCATATAAAGCGGGTTGGTCTCCAGTCTGGTCATCCATGGTTGACTCGTCTACCTATGAACATGCCTTCCAGACTAGCCCAGCTGAACGAAGCTTACGTCAGTTTACATCGTGTCAGGCTAAACCTGATACCGAAGCCTGAAGAGATAGAGAATGTCAGGATGTTATCCATAGCCCAGGTCTTCAGAGAGGAAATTAAGAAAGAACAAGAAGAATGGACTCAGAAGTACAGACTTCAGAAGAAGCAGAGAGAAGAACAACAGCAGCAACAACAGCAGCAGCAGCAGCAAGAACCAGACAGAGGTTTTGTGGACTGTAGTGTGGACACCAAAGAATTGTCTTTCTCTTTCCGTAGAAGCAGACCGTATCGTATAGGGAAGCCTGCCGCCAGACGGGGACGCAATCTTAGACAGTAAAAAAAGATTGCCATCACTCCCGTTAACAAAAAAACCCAGCCCTTTTCAGGGCTACCCCAATACTCTCGAAAAGAGAGACTAATTCAATTTGCCAAAACTTTTAAAATTTTAAAAAATAAATAGAAGTGTGTCTATAAGCACTTCGTTTCTTTTGTCAGTAAAAAATCCACCCTTTGTTTTCTCTGTCTTGTCCAATCGTACATGTCTGTGTTTGTAAGTAAAAAAGTAAAAAAGTCAACGTAAGTGCTTCTTTTAAGTCCGTGCGTTTGATGTGATGGTAATAGTGGTATTGTAAATTTGGGTGTTAGGGGATGTTTACCTTCACGTCCGTGCTTCAAGCATATAAAGCGACTTAATCGTCAGTCTAGCTACCCATCGTTGACTCGTCAACATTAAAAATGAATAGTAGACTTGCTAAGCTTTTAGAACTCCAAATGCACCTGGAATATGCCAGGCGCCTTTTAGATGAACTGGCTATGGAGGCCATAGCGGAGGAAGAAAGAATTAAAGAGGAGGAAGAGATGAAAAAGAAGAAAGAGAAGGAGGAAAGGATCCTGCCTCACCTCTTCATAAGACCTCAGTGGGAGGTGAAACCTGAGGTGAGGACGCCTCCACAACCAGTACGACCACCTCAACCACAGCCACAACCACAGCCGCAGCCACAACCACTACCAGCACTACAACGACTGAGAGATGCTGTCCCTCAAATTGAAAATTGGGAGCAGGTTTTGGAGAGACAGCGGCAAGAGTGGGAGCCGCAGAGACCTCACCATCCCCCGGGTCTGGCATAGGAGAAGACAGAGAGAACAAGTCTTCATTATCCCAGAGACTGAAAACTGGAATGATGAGGCCACTCAAGCTCCCTCTGCACTCCCAACCACACGTGTCAATTGGGAGCTAGATTGGAGTCGTCGTTGTGTGTGTGGTGCCCGCCCTGGGAGGTGCCAGCATTAACCAGGTGCAATTGGAGTTCAAGAAAAAAACAGCCCTTCTCAGGGCTAACCAGATCTCTAGAAAAGATAGACTATTCAATTTGCCAATTGGTGTGAATGTAGAGTAGTATGACTATAAACACTCACTCCTTTACTGTTGTGTGTGTGTGTGTGTGTGTGTGTGTGTGTGTGTGTGTGTGTGTGTGTGTGTTTGCATGCGCATTCATTTGTGTTGATAGTATATGTGTGCATGTTTTTTGCTTTCTCGTTCGTTGGTGAGGATAGTATATAGGTGTGTTTTATGCGTTCTCCTTTGTTGGTGAGGATAGTATATGGGGTGGGGTGGGGTGTTTTTCTTCTCATCCCGATTGTGTGGATAGTAAATAGGTGTGTGTTTTTATGCTTTCTCGTTCGTTGGTGAGGATAGTATATAGGTGTGTGTTTTATGCGTTCTCCTTCGTTGGTGTGAATAGTATATCATATGTGAAGTGACTGTAAGGGATGTTTTCGTTCACGTCCGTGCTCCACGGACATAAAGCAGAGCGTTCGTCATTCGCGCCATTCAACACTGAATAGTCAGCCATGGCAAGTAACTGGGAACGAATGCTCAGATTACAGGAGGTGGTGGACACACTAGCTATGGTAGAGGAAATGTTAGTCAGAATGCAGTTTGGGGCATATAGTCCCCATAGATTGTCTATGGAGATTAACAATTCAAAAAGAGGAAAGGAGATCTTAAATGAAATGATTAGGATTGAAAAGGATGAAAAAGAAGATATAGAAGACAAAAGGAGGATGATAGAATGGAATGAAAAGATAGAAAAGGAAGAAGAAAATGAAAAAAGGAAGAAACAGGAAAAGGAGGAGGAGAAGGAAAAACAGGAGGAGGAAAAGAATGAAAAGAAGAAGACCAAAAGTGTAGGACAAAAAAGTGTAGGACAGAAAATAAGAAGTTGGTGGAGGAAAAGAAGAAGTTAGAAGAAGACAAAAAGAAACCCAAAGGCCCTTTTCAGGGCCACTTCATTGCCTCGAAAAGATATTAATTCTTTCTTGCCTAAAAAATTTTTTATTCGATTTTATAATTTGTGTAGATATCTATTCTCTCTCTTCCCTAAAAAATTTGTTTAGTCGATTTTATAAATTTGTGTAGGATAGATTGATGTTCATCAATCTATGGGAAAAAAACGAATATATAAAACATACTCTACTAAAACACGAGCGCGACTGATTCGTGTTTGTCTATAGAAATGACACAGGTGGCATGACGTCACAGTACTACCTTGCTACATTGTTGCCAATGACCAGTACCGTGACGTCACCCTACCTGTTCCATTCCTCTTGGCGCTATACAGGCCCAGCGTGTGCTAGTCGCTATACAAAATTTCCATTGGGGCTATAGTGCCCCAGACTGTGGTTTTGGGCCTATAAATCGTGGGGCCATAGTGCCCCAGGCTGATTTTCCTTCTTTGGCATGATGAGGGTTATAGTACCCCAATACACTACTGACGTTTAGGATACAACGTGACTTTCAGATGATAACAGATAATTATCCACGGTATCCATGTGGTTTTCCATGGGATTACAGATTTAACATTACACTCTCCAAAGCGGCAGGTGTGATAGAAGGTGGTAGGAGTATGAAATGGAAACATTTGTCCGCAGTACGATTTCCTCAGAATAAATTGCTCAGTTGGTAAATGACAAGTTCCAAAACATACTGGTCTATTTTATGGTTCCATAATCATAGCAGTTAATACATCTTTAATTAACATCACTTTTGATTCTCTCAGAATAAGCTTTAAAGGTGTTTTGATACCGTACAATAAATAATAAAACAAAAACTGCTGAACGTGCCCCAGAAACGTTTTACAGCTCGTTCACTATAGGCGGTCTACCAAAACATGATTTATTCTTGGGGCTTTGAACTGAGGCGACAATTATAGCTGCAATATCAATCCTCTTTTAGACATATATAAAGGAGCGCAGAGGAGCTGTATTTGAAAGCAACCCATAACATGATAATTTATGGAGTGATTAACTGTGGAGAAATATTATTTACACCAGATTTGATAGAGACTCAATACAATGATTCTTTCGATTACACTGTTATCAGCTGTCCAACTTTTCAGTGGAATAAGACAAACGACAGTAGGTGGTTAATGAAAGATTAATGGTGTTTGTGATCAATACAGATTGGATAAGTGTCTAGAGTTCCTAGTTGACATATTCCAATGAAGTCCTATTTTGTTTATGACTGATGACTGGGAATCTTGATGACTTGAAAATGAAGTGATACGTTTAATTAAGCTAGCTTTTAGTGGGTGACATTTTGAAATATCTATGATGGTGTACAGTCCTTCCTTTACCTAAAAAACACTAATCATAATATGTAAGGCAGAGAGAGCGAGGGGACTATGAGTCAAATACATGACTATGCATGATACAGTTCATGCTATTTACATAGTTATCATTTACCAACATATCAGGATAATCAGGAAATCGTCATTTCCTGAATACATCTTGAAAGCGCCAAGAAACTTAACAATTTAGACCATAAGATAGTTTATATCAAGGACATTCGTCACAGGCAAATATAGATGAATATTTTTTTAAAAAAAATAATATCCTGAGTTGTTCTCCATAGCCATCATCATTTCCTAAATAAAATCTTGAACAGCTTTCAACACTTTAGAATTTAGGTCATAAGACAGTCGATATGAACCTTCAAGTAGCAGGTCATTCATCACAGTCAAAATCATCTCTCCATAACGGTTACACAAATCATCTCCCCATCTCTCCATAACGGTTACACAAATCATCTCCCCATCTCTCCATAACGGTTACACAAATCATCTCCCCATCTCTCCATAACGGTTACATGCCAACAAATAATGAGATGCAGTTTCAGGATCCTCCCCACAATTACATAATGAGGATTGAATTCACACTGGTAAATAAATCATCACTTATAATTATTTCTAATTTTTGCATGGAGGATAGATTATTCACCATATGTATAGCATAAGGATGGTTCACACGTTCCATAAGTTATAAGCCGCCTAAATTCACAGAAGGATTGGGCCAGTCATATATTTTCAGAAGGTTGTTCCCTATAGATAAGGTCATAATAATAAATTAACTCCTCCATTTTTCTAATTTAAGACGCGGAATTTCGAAATCAAATCTATTTTTTAGATTAGAATTTGTTGGATCGGAAAGGAAAGGTGGTAATTGATCATTAAGATAGAATGGGCAGTGGCTCTCTATTACTTATACAAAAGTACATGAGTTATGGAATTTTCGTCTTGCGCATAATTTTGACCAAACAGTTTTCTGGTACAAGCTTTCAATCCTGTACTTCTGACAGAATAAGCATCCCAGACTAAATCTGCATGCACTGAACGAGGTTGTATAAATGATAAGTATATATTTTCTAAAAAGTTCTGGGTTAATTGAAATTTTGTCCCGTAAGTGAACTTATATTCCACTGTCTGTCGTTTGGCTTTATTTTTATGTATTGTCTAAGAATACAGATTATTTTAAATGTAACGGAATGTGTTTCTCTTCTCAGCCCAAATCCTCTTGCCATCATACACTGAAAGCGCTACATAGTCCACTGTGATGCTATCCATCTGGTGATTGTATAACCAGAATAAATTCAGCTTTTCTGTGTGATGGATTAAGCCATCTTTGTAGACCTGAAATGGTAAATTTGTTTGACATATATATGACCTTGACCCTAACATTTCGCGGTCACCATTACTTTTTATTTTTCCAGTATAATTAAGAGATTATTCGCTGTTTGCCTTAGCGTATCTGTTTGGCGTCGTGCTAATCAGACCTAAAAGTATATTCTCAATCATCAGGAACATATCATAACACGTCAAAAGTTAAAGTTCTTTACCAGATATTATACTAGCGTTATGAGCTAAAGTGAGTGTGCGGTAATATTGCGCTGTGTCAAGTTTGTAGTCTTCTATACATACACTTATGAACCCTTCAAAAATGTCACACAAAAATTGTTTCGTTGCGTAGCTGTAGTGAAGGTCACATAGTGTGTTCAGTCTGAAGTGTGACATCACATCGTGTACTTACTGGAAATCGTTATCAGAAACGTTCGAGTGAATGCCTCAGACTTTTCTTTGGGCGGTATGGCTGTTTCACTGAATCTGTTAAGGCTCTTCAAATACTAAACGTCTGTCCTCAAGATTTAGGTTGCATCTTTTAACAATTCAGTGTTTCTGTCAATTCGTCATCATGTAAATACTTCGCCACCTGTTGTAATAAAACCAAAGCCATCTACATATCTAATGCTTCTTTTCACTGTTATTTCCTCGTCATATTTCATGAACCTATGGACCTATGGAGTCTCGATCCATCAGCCTTTGATTTAGATATCCAAGCATTATACCACTGAGTTAATTCAGTCAGTTACTATTGCTGTAATTTATAGCCTATGTAAAGATTAGTTTTCGCTCTCTGTATTTCAGTACCTCTCTGCAAATGAATTCATTTTCTCAGCTATCGATGTTTTGCCTATTTGAGTTTCAGTATCTCACTGCATTTCATTTACTTTTATTAACTATGTTTATTGTCTTATGAATGCCGACAAAGTTCGTTTCATCTGTACGTGCGAAGCCCCTGCTGTGTATTGATTCCAAAGTCTTGTTGATTTTTCCTGATCTTCCACACATATATAGCTGTGTGGCCCC
This sequence comes from Megalonaias nervosa, assembly GCA_016617855.1. NCBI lineage: Eukaryota > Metazoa > Mollusca > Bivalvia > Unionida > Unionidae > Megalonaias > Megalonaias nervosa. The sequence goes on along the minus strand of JAECUM010028459.1, from coordinate 20,031 downwards.
AGTAATCTCCTGTACATAAGGCAAGATATATACAGGCATATAGAGAAGGCGAGAGAGAAAGACAGATGTATACACAAAAAGTAAACGGACATAGCCGGAATTTGAAAAGATCGGTCAGTTTTTGGCTTAAGTGAACCAAATTATAGACTGTGATACTTTTGTTCTCAATAAACGGCTGACTTGCTTGTTTTTGGTTGATTTCTATAAGCTTTGTATTTCTCTGTGCTTTTCGTTATCATTCTTTTGTCCTTTTTTTAATGTGTCCTTCATTTGCATGTCAAATGTTTTGTGAAAGTTTCCTTTCGTTTGCTAGTAAAAACATCTAAATGTTATGTTCTACCACATATGCGCATACATGTGTAATAATCAAGGATTTAAAAATACGCTTTTGATCTCCTCAAGTAACCTCCTTTCTAAATGAACAAACTCAGTGTCGTTAGTATCGAGTGTTTATATTATCAATCTCAACTGGCAATTTGGAAGTACTACAATTGTGGCATTGTACCAACCTCATTACGGTAACAAAATTTCAGTAGCACGATAGTATTTTGTTTCTCATTAGCAAAGAAGTGGCCTCATTATCACTTATACATGTGGCGGAAGGGGGGGGGGGGAACAGCAAATTGTGTTGCGTAGTGACCACGTGCACCTGTTAGGAGTATTTAAGTAAACGGGGTGGTGGCCACGTGATCTCGTGCACATATTAAAATGGTGCACATAGTGGGTAAATAATAGGAGCATGAAAGAACATTAATTTGAATTATTAAGTAATTCATTGTATTTTGTTTGTTGTGCGCACTCTGCGCCATAATAGCTAGATAAGAGGCTCTGTTATCTAGTGATTTATTATCTAATTTTGAATATTGTCGCTACGCCGACCAACTATAAGGTCACACCTGTGTGTTAAGCGGAACCAATTAGTTCCAAACACGTGGCCACATTACTTCGTTAATTTTCATGACTTACTGAAGTCACTCAAATAATCTATTGGAAGTAATTTTAAACTAAGCACAATTCTTTTTTAAAAAAGTGTTAATATGTGTATTTGCAAAGCGTAAAATTGTCAGTGCTTATCGGCGCACTTGAGTTGTCAAAACCTTTATTTTCGGAGTTGCGCAGTTTTGCACGTTGTAAAGCTCTTCATTTTCGAAGATAAGTAAATCTTGCTTGTAGTTCGCAATCCCATTTTGCCTAAAACATTGTAACTTGTGAAGTTTGTATTGTGCGATCAAAACTATTTTGAATATTATTATTGCCTCGTCATCTCATTAGTTACCAACTGATAGGTATTCTCTTCAATCATGTGATCTTTCGCATATGTTTAACTGGGTTTTTTATATTTAGTATGTACTTACTCGTGTCTTAAGAGGTCACGTCATTATATTCTATACTGGAACTTTGTATGCTCAAAAGCCTGTATACCAGGACCATCTGTCATCAGAAAACACTCCCGAAGTACCATCGGTGGTCTCTGAAGGCAGTTTCCACTGTACATTGTATAAATAAAGCTACGTACGTTATCCTCCTCCTGTATTGAAATGCTGATCCTGCCGTCCGTGACTGTAGCCAAGGAAAGAAACAATGATCCAGTAATCATTGAGGAAAGCCCGTTGAAAATAAATGCTGGTTTCTAAATTAAATTTCTACGTCTTTTTATCCGGATTTTGCTGTATACTCACTCCCTCACTGCGATCTTTTCGGCTTAATATACACTTTACACATATACATTGAACAGTATATGTCACTTTTGAGAACTTAGCTATACACACTTCAGTTAGGAAAAAACAGAGGGAGTTAATCCAATATCAATTGTTGGTCAAAAATTGTATCCTGTGACATAATTCTAAAAATATAAACTGAACTTTAGTTCTCCCTGTGAAAGTATACAAATCACGGTTAATACGTAAGTGAAGGGAAGCCAACGAACACCTTTCACTGTGTCTAATGTTGATCGTTAAAACACACTATAGTTGTATACACACAAGGAGGATTTAACATAAAGGTATGAGATGAAGTGTGTAAACCCCATAACCCGACCCCACCCTATAGCCCTTCCAATAACAGTCCGGAACATCAAAGTCTGTCAGGATTCTGGATCAAAGATTGAAGTCATAGAGTAACTATCCCTGCGCTGGTCACATACGAAAAGCGAAAACGGTGTCGGTCCATTAGACATGGCGAAGGGCAGTTGAGAAGTAGTTGGAGGTGTGTGGCACGACATGGGATGTTATCAACAGATTGGCCACAGACCAGCAGCAGTGACGCTCTCTCGTGGAAGCCTTATGTGCCACCCAAGACACGAACATGATTGAATGAGTAATGCATGGAGTAAAGATGTCAACAGGATAACTTCATGTGTATATTTATTATAATATGTATTGTTTTCCATATATATGCTGACGGATACTGCAGAATTGCGGATTTTTTTAATGATTTCAATTTACACTGTTAAAAAATCAGTTCTTTTAAATTCCAACAATGGTTTAATTCTATTTCATGCTATTTTTGGTATTTAAAAATATTGCAAGGTGTTGGGATGAATTTGAAGAACAATATCGTGAAAATGATTCATACATTGCTACTTTTACTCCATTCTGTAATGGTGCAAAATTTATGTAGAATAATTTCATAGTACATTCTGCCGTGGTCACGCAACCATTAAGATTGATATATTGGCTAGTCTCGTTATAACTTGGCAACTTGTAATCATTAACTTCTCCTGTTTGGAAGCATAAGTGGATTTCAATTAGACCTCGCTCGGTTAACGGTTAGAGACAGATAGAATTCAATCTTAACGCGAGGTCAATGGCGATAAATGTCACGAGTTAAGACAAACCAGAAACAAATTAGGAAGGCTTGGGCCATTTGAAACAGGTGTGATAAAATGATATTTTCCAGAATAGTTATTAATAAAGGCGGACTTAAGAGGATTATTCTAACTTCGATGGGAGCCATAAAATATTTGGCGGTTAAAGAAGTAATCCTGCTTGGTTAACCTTAACAAGTTTGTTCCAAGAAGGAATTCAGGTTCTTAAGAAATTCCCCTTGTGAAATTATTCAAAGATTCTGAGGCAAGCCAAAATTTATCTCCGGGAAATATAAGATTCCCCGTTAAATTATTTACGGACGCATATCGGAAAGTGTGGAAAACGGAAGAGAGAGAGAGAGAGAGAGAGAGAGAGAGAGAGAGAGAGATAGAGAGGGGGGGAGGGAGGGAGGGAGAGAGAGATTCGCATTCATAGGGGGTGCGAGTCTCGAATAAAGCACAAGGTTAGTCTCGACTGCATACAATGTATGTTCATTGATGTAAACTTGTAAATATTTATTGAAATTTTTCAGTCATATCGCTACGATGTCTGCAGTGTGGCAGTTTATAGTGATGTCTAGCACTGGGACATCATGCCGAAGACATTTATCATGTCCTACCCAGTCACATTATCCTGACACCAGGCCGACTAGTCCTAACACTAATATCTTAATGCTGAGCGCCATGTGAGGCAGCTGATAGTACCATTTTTATACGTCTTTGGAATGATTCGGCGGGGTTCTTACCCGCGATCTCCTGCATCCGAGGCGGACGCTCAAACCACTTACGCCAACGGAGCGGCCAAATGAATATGGGGTTTTCTGACATGGTAGATTTCAAGATAATTGAAACAGAATCCTCCATATCTTAACTGCAGATAAAAGTAAAGATCAGTTACAAAAACCTATGTGATCACACCGAACGCGAGACCAACTGGTGAATGGGACTTCCCAACATCAAAATATCGCCTCAATAAATCTAGCACCTCTGCAGCAAAGCGGTAGTTTTCAACCACGCACGCCTCCAAATATTCAGTTTTTTCTGAGCCGTGCCAATCTTTGTGTTCACAAGCTGACCTGGCACCTATTCCTTTCAAGCACAGTAGCCCATCTCAAGCATAGCGAGATGGAGCTCATCTGGCCACAGTTCTTGAGACTATACCAGACCCAGAATAAACTAGTACAAATTAGTAGTCAGCAGTGACAAGAGTGGTTCCGTTTTACTTGACGATCTTATAAGTGGCACGAAAAGTCGCGTTGAGTCCTCGGAGCATGACAGAAACCAAGCAGTCACTTCGCTCTTGAATGGGATCGTAGAAGACCCACGTCCAAAACAGACATGCATGCATTTTAGAAGATGTCATGCTTCAGACATTACCACTAACGACTTTCTTGATCCGGTGTGCGTAGCTAATGTGGCCAGAAAACTAACTACAACACCGTGGAAGGCTATATTAACTACAGGCTTGCCATCTCCAGATATCGTATTGTTAAATCGAGCTTTACTACTGTATATATAAGGGGTCTGGTCCAATTTTCAAGTGCGCGTGTACTTGCTGGGGAGGCAGTGTTATTAGTCTTGCTCTCTGTGTGTCCTTTAATGCCACCCACCTTCGTCACGCTTCTCACTGACGCATCTTTGCAAGCAGTAGAAACATATGAAATCCAGCTTACGCTGTGACTGAGATGGTCGTACGAATACCCTCGGGTAGTCCCTGATCATAATGGTCTTCAAATTTGCAGAACTAGGCAAGGAGCTCCTCGTTGGGTCATGTTTGCGCCTCCTTGTTCTTTCACGCCGTATGCATTCTCTTGGGGTCTCTAACGCACCCCGTTGAGGCGAAAGTCGGGACGGGAAGACAGTAGTTACCCTCTCAATAGCAGACGTTCTGACCTCGTCTCACTGTAGGTAGACTCGGGGTCATTGGCTGTACAGCTGGTTAGGAATTCCCTCAAAGGTAACATTGACCTGCTATATCTTCGGGATGTGCAAAGTTTTGATATTTGGTACCAATGCTAACACAGGGCACTGAAATTCTGGCTGGCCTTAAACATGATGTGGGTTACAAAGCCACGACTGAGAATTTTGTTAAGCGCTTCTACAGAGATCTAACAAACTACAGGCTAAAAGCCGACAAATAAATCAAGGTGCCAAAAAACGCTCGCTCTGGGTCAAATGGGGGAGGGAGTGGCATTCTCTCACCCTGAAAAACCGTCCCAGGGAATTTGCAGCACCTGGAACAAATATCAGGTACTACTCTGCCGAGATAATGTGCCGATTCCAAAACAAGAAACTTTCCTATCAGACCAATTAACCGCGCTTCAGACGGCTAGTAGACATCTACCAACCAACCATTAGTTGGAGGCCATTCCGCTACAAGGATTCGCCAAGGTTGTGGATGAGGCCGAAACCGCCGTCTGGCAGTTCACAACACGGTTTACAGATGGAGAGTTAGACAAGCTTCTCTGCATCTACAACGTCCAGCCACAGCCTGCAGCTTCACCCAACAGCCACCAATGCCCATCCTGGACTTGCCAGGGTTAGACAAAATGCTCTCCAGGCCGACCGGGGCGAGCTGGTGAACCTGGCTAATCCTTTGGAGCTCGACAAGGAGATAACCTCTATACGGCAAGGAATAAAAGGGGAAAGAAACACCGAGAGTCGCTATCAACTCCAACCGAAAATACGGCCCTATGTGTGCATGGAGGCCGTCGCTGCTAATTGCGAGGTTCTCATGTCACAAGTCATATAAGTTCGCAAAACCATCAACCGCATACTCAACGAGGGCAACCCTGGTGAAGCACCTTGAGACTGTCTTTCGGGAACAGGTAATTAAAATTGTGAGCAGCCTGACGGCATTGGAAATGGTTATTAGCACCCATGTCCCTTGTGCTGGCTTTTACCCGGGGCGGCAGTGGTGGCTGGACACCACCATCGAAGCCCCTCTATACGACTGACAAGTACGGCGTCAAGAAATGGGTAAACAAGCATCAGAAATCCGTCACCAGAGCCTTGTAATGACTGCGGGAAAGGTCACAACGGCAATAACCAGTATCATCGAAATTATCATTTACTGAGTCCTTCACTTCCTCGGCAACCAGTCAGCTGGCTCTATAGGCCGTCATCATCGCTGGCGGTGGGCTACTGTGTACGCCATTGGAGTTCACCTCAAATGAGAGAACACCGCTAGACACAAGGCGACGTCAGCAATAATTAGCGTTGTGCGTTCGTCGTTGTGGATCTCACCTTTTCTTGGTAGGTACCACTGATCTATCGACGCGCGGTGTGACCATCGCCTGTAGCAGACACTTCCTCCAGTCTATGCCGGCAGCGGGATAGAAACCGAGTTGACGTCACTTAGACCCAGCCTCTGTTCTTGGCTGAAACGTCTATCTCGTAGTTTTTGATGCTGCAGACGCGGAGATCCGTGTCACTCACAGCCATGTAAACGTTTATTCAAAACACAAAGTCTACCACAGAGTGGACATATCGGAGTACATCCTCGTAGCGGCTGATGCTTCTTGGTTGGTCGATGATTTTCTTAATGGTGTTCGCTAGAATTGTTTCTGCACTTCAAACGCAGTAACTATTCTAAAAATCATGGTATTAGTACGTGATTGCACTCCAAAGATGGCACACACATACGTCATGTCAGAACTGTTACTACTCAGCAAAACCCACTATAAAGCCCTTGGACTTATCCAAGATAAAGGTCGCCTATGCGTTGTCGTCCTCTGATCACTGCTCATAGCTGACCTGCTTTATATTGCCTCATCATGGAATTGCAGTTGTGCATCCATGTAAAACCTAATAATCCTGACGAGATTTACGTAATTACAAAGGCCAGAGTAAATAGAATCTCAAACCACACATCTACAGTCTTAGTCTTGGACTAAGTTGAAAAATACCACCAGATGAAAATGACATTTGCTCAGGGGTGCACAAAGTACCCGCTGCTGTGACAACTGATGCAGAAGCAAGAAAATGCTCTCATCCAGCACAATAGCAAGGGTCTGCTCTAGTTTAAAAAATACAAAAACATTACCTGCAGGCTCACAGCAGAATCACGTCACTTTTATAAACAACCTGCTCATCCTCCATATGATGATGCTACAACTCCACTCTGAATTGTGAGTGTTAGCATCGATTATTTTTCTGTCAGGGCTTGGTCCAAAACACACCGAGTCTATACTACTACTTTTGTGGTGTCTGCACACAACTGACACAGACAATTGTAATTAAAAATGCAGCAGCATTCATACATTGTGGCTCAGTCTCTGTCAAGGGCACTTGCAATATAAACCTCAGAATGTTCTCAATACGGAATCTGTCAGCAGAACACAGCAACACAAGTAGCTGTTATTTAATGCTAAGGCAATTAGAATCAAATGCGTTACCCAAGGACACATCATGGTAGCTGACCCAACCTGGTCCAACGGTAAGGTTCGAACATGCACCCTTTTAGTCATGAATCTGGCATGCTAACCAGAGGCCACTGCGGCTCCAACTGAAGGGTATTTTGCTTCAATCTGAGAAAAAAATTTAAATATCAAATGAAGCTCGTGTTTACAGGAAACGTAGAATTTTATGGATAAGAATGTTTTGAATCCAATTATACTTGAAAATGAGTTCACATAATTTTAATTGTGATTTCTATTGTCCAAATATATTTTGTTGAACAAAGAAAAATTAGCATAATATATTATCTTTCAAAACTAGTGACAGTGACTACTTACAAATGATCTGTCAAGTGTTTTTTTTTAACATAATGATTTGGGGGCCCCCGAGTGGCCAAGTGGTCTAAAGCACTCAGTTATGGATCACTGCCATTTCACCTCTGTCTGTGTGGGTTTGAGTCTCGGGTTCGGCCAATGTGGATATGTGAGAAAGCTTGCCAGTAGCTTCTCGTGGGTCGGTGGTTCTTTCCGGGGTTTTCCTGGGTTCTTCCTCTACCATTAATACTGGTCGCCATGTATAGCCTATCCTGTGCTGAAAAATGGCGTTAAACCCTACAGCAACATAAACATAATGATCAGGTTCTTGCATATCATCAAGCGAAAAACCAACTGTGAAGTTAATGATCTTCAGAGAGAAACTCTGCTAACCATATACAAACTGCCCTTTTTTAATTCTGTGATCTTGACTTCTGATGGTTAGACCCTAAATTCTACATGCTTCTCTGTGCCTTGAACTTATCTGAGGTTTGGTGAACTTGTGTCTAGGAGAATTATGGTTCTCTCCATTTTCAGGTCTCAGTGGCCTTGACCTTTAGACCTAAACACCAAAAGGCTTTTTTATATTGTCAAGGGTGATGAAAAATTTTTCTTTTATATGTGAACTTAGTTAACACAAATACAAAAACACTTCTGTCTCACATGATGGAAGTTTACACCATTGACAAGAATGTGTTCCACTTTCTGGGTATGCACTCTGGTCTAGGTTCATCCTACGAGCAGCTGGCCCCTGGAGGTACATGTATGTACAAGTCAGAGGTATTTAAGTCCAATAAGTGACTAGCACAATATTGCCTCATCTCTGTGATTTGTTCATACAAAGCATGCCTTCTGGATCCAATGGTGGGTTGGATGTCTCAAAGCTTGTTTGTTGTGTTTTCATCCCACATATTTGTCCAGGTTTATAGACAATTTTGATTGTTACATCTGAACTCACTATATGGAATCTTACATTCAGAAATTGATATCAGGTTTTGTCTGGTTTAATGCTATTTTTCAGTACATGATAGGCTATACATGGCCACAAGGTGGAAAGAAATTTGGTTTCTGTATGTACAAGGTTCAGTTCTTGGGCATAAAGAGAGTATCGTATGTGGGATTAGATGAATTAAGGGACATTTTGGTAGTACACTAAAGAGCCAGCTTCATTTATCCCAGGTAAAGTGATGGTTCATCTGCCTAAACACACCTACCTGGGTGACCAGATGGGACAACTATTCAATAGAATGTTTGTAACGAGATGGCTTATTAACATATGCCATGCCAAGAAACAGGTCAAATGGATGTCAACACAGAACAACTGGAGCATATACAAATCTGTTTAACAAAACTGCATCATTGAATACATGCATTAAAAATGTTATGTCTCAAGTAATGTTTTATTCTGTAAAGTAAGTTTTTTCCAATATACACAAAATGTGAATAAATACTAAATGTTTGAAGTGTCCCATTTTTACATCAGACTAATGTCAACTATATTTATATAGTGTGCCAAACAGTCTTGAAAAAATGAATGATCACTATTCAGTATTCTATTTACAAGGGCTGACATATTTTTCAGAACATTAATCATCTTGTAGGTTGATTGAACTGATTAATGAAGGTATTTGGTGGCACAGTGGCCACACTGTTTCTGTACCTCTGCACATATTTACAATGCAGGGGTAAGTAGTAACCACAACATTGTCCCTAACCCATTTAGATGGTTGATGCAACCTGCCACCCCAAGATGGCATCCTGCCATCTCTGGAGTGCACACTGCCTTCCTTAGTGTGTAGTCTTTTCCCAATGTGTGCTGCCCTGTCTTACATCTTCAAAGCTTAAATATGGTAATATTCTATATGTGTAGTTTGAGAATCTTAATCGCATTATTTACCTCTGTTTCACTTGCAGTGCATGAAAAAGAGACCTTACTGCATTGAAAATGTACTATCTGGCAACCAGAACCAAGAGGTCTGGGGACAAAACTGTAACCAAACAACCAAACTGGCCTACTTGACTGCATCCCACAAAAAGATGTAAACAGTGGCCACAATGATCTTCCCTCAAGCCCATAAATTGTTATTATGCCGTAACAACTAATTTCACTGATATCACAATGACTCAAGGATGTATTATTACTAACTAAAACATGAGTAATAGTTGGCAGCTATTTAAACTGAATGATTTTTTCCATCATTTTCTTCATTAAAAATAGGCATAAATAACATTTAAGCAAAAGCAGTTGTATTTCAGTGGTGGCTGAAATGTTGTAGAGGGGTTTTCATGATTGATCTTTTTATCAGGATCTATCCAGGAACTACCCTTGTCAAAAACGTATAACTCTGGAAAATACAACTAAAACTGAGTCTCTTTCAGAGAACTGAAATTAGTCAAGATCAGAAATTAGTCATGACAAGAAATTAGTTATGACAAGAATGTTCTAACTGCACTGTAAACCACATATATTTTGATAGTTCTCTTTGGGTTTTCTGATTTCCTCTATCCTCACAGTCCACAACACATCGCCAATAGAGCTATTCAGAGAACATAATTTTTGATGATATTTTCTGTAAGTTTATTTAATTATAACTTGAGAAGTACTGAACAGCATAAATTATTAGCAAACTGAAAATACTAGAAAATCTTGCCAAATATTCTGCATTAAAATAGTATGGTGAACCAATCAGATGGATGGTTTCTGAAACTGGAGTTTCTTAGCCAATATTTCAATAACATGATGCTTCACTCAGAATCTCTAACTAATGAGAAGAAAGACCTATCAGTATGGTTCACTATCCCTAATTTTTTTTTTTAAATACCTAATTTGTCAGTGATTTCCGTTATTTGTAATTCAGTAATCTCCTTGTGCTGGAATAAAGTGACCAGATTGCATTCCGTCATTGTTTAGGAAAACCATTACCATCTAACCAAAAACTGATAACTGTTAGCCCACTGGTAATTTCATATAATTTTATATGATTAACAAGCTGCACCAAAGGATTCACCAAAACTGAATGGCCATGGAATACTGTAATTCCTTGCACATGTGTGTGTGTGTGTGTGTGTGTGTGTGTGTGTGTGTGTGTGTGTGTGTGTGTGTGTGTGTGTGTGTGTGTGTGTGTGTGTTTTGGATTTTTAACATAGCTTTAACAATTTGAGTCATATCACTACAACGTCTGCAGTGTGGCAGTTTATAGTGCTGTCTACCATAGGGGCATGATGTCAAAGATATTTGGCATTATGTCCCACCCAGCCACATTATCCTTACACCAGGCCAACCAGTCTTAACACTTACCTTTTAATGTTGAGCACCAAGCAAGGCAGCTGTAAATACCATTTTTATAAGTCTATGGTATGACTCAGCCATGGTTAGAACCAGTGACCTCCTGCATCCGTGGTGGACACTCTAACCAATTAGGCCACCACAGCAGCGTGTAATTTCTTGCATGGTGTGCCAAAAAAGGCATGAAAGATCATGATTAGTCAAAAATAGGTTTGTCTTGTCATTTTAATACAGGAATCTTCTAGAGTTCATCTACTAGTCAAAATGTAAATATATACTTTGATTTTTCAAAAGCTGACACAGTGATGAGGGGGAAGCAGTTTATTTTTCAAACTGAAAATACAAGCTAGTTATTCTGTCAAATATTCGATATACCAACATTATAAACAATTGTCAATTTTAAATCCTAGATGAATCTGACATTTTTCACATGATAAGACATAGAATATGTACATAAAACATGTACAGATATAAATGTCAATTATACCAAGGCTTACTGGGATCTTCCACATCTGTGTCTCGAACAACTGAAAAGAAAATTTAAGAAAAAAAAAACAAATTAAGGATTGATGAGAACACAATGTTAATTCTTCTTCATTTATAATCCCTTAATGGGACCCATTTATGAACTGACAGATGTTGAATAAGTCAGATGAAACCCCCTTGCATGTCATAAGCAGCAACTAACATAGAATTTCAACCTTCCACATGTTGCTACACTTATGCTCCTATTTATTTTGTCATAAGAATTGGTATACAGAGGAGTTAAATATTGTACCTGTTTTCCCTTGCTTTTAGCAACATAAAATTACATTTGCTTTATTTCACTATGTCACCACTTATTTGGATCTATTCAATAATTATAATAATAAAATAATGTTAATTAAAATAATAGCAATAATAATAATGATAATATACAAAGCATATTGTAAAACTGATCACATAGGCCTAAAACTCTGTTAAAATTTAAGTAGAAGAGTTGAACCCTTAAAAGATCCATCAAAGTCTCCAAAATGAATATATGAAATTTATCAGCAAGTCCATAACACTAAAAAAATTAAGCAGAATAAACTTCACCTCAAAAAGCCATATCAGTGTCTAGAAGACAGTGCTCACATAAAATTTTATTAGTATTTGCTGAATGGTTCCTACACTGTTAACAAGAAATTGCCATTGAGAAGATCCAAATTAAGATGATAGTTAAAAATCATAAACTCAAGTTCAAGACAGTTCACCTTCCCAATGAATTAGGTTGTTGTGGTTTGGGTTTAACATCATTTTCAGTGCAAGATAGGCTATACATGGCAGCCAGTATAACTGCTTGAGGAAGAAACTGGGGAAACACAGGTATGAACCACTGACCCATGGGAAGCTACTGGCAAGCTTTTTCACATAACCACATTGGCCAACCCCGAGACTCGAACCCACATGGATAGAGGTGAAATAGCAGTCATCAGTAAAGGCGAACACTTCTGACCACTCTATCACCTGGGGTACCTCACTGAATTAGGTCAAACTGCTGCGAAGTTATGCTGTCAACAAGAAACTGAACAGAAAGACAAAGATGGACTGATGGAAAAGATCACTACTACAGGTCTCTCACATCCTGACACAGGGAACCTAAATTACAGAATACTTCATTGGTAATCTTCATATAATTTTCCCCTATCTATATGTAAGCTATCATACTTGGACATACAATCAACCATCACAGTATTCCAGCTGGTAACTTTTAAACATTTACGAGAGCAAAAGGGACATCGTTTACTAGGGGGGCTTTTTCCAAGAGAAAGATTACCCTTCACATCAAAAGGATCAGCTGTTTATGAGATATTTATCACTGATATTATCTCTATTACAAAAGCACAGGCATTATGGTATCATAAAGCAAAACATAATGCAAGGAATTTTAACAGATCAAAAATGTTCACATTTTACTTAAGTGGCTTTGATTTCATACAAAAAATTTCATATCTCATACATTAACTTCAAACTCAATAGCTGGAAATCAATCTATTATGCAAAAGCTTTCAAACTGGCAGGAGCATTTTCTTAGAAAAAAGTTGTGAGAGCAAATATTTTCACACAAGTATCACCTAATGGTTTGGAGATAATTCATCTCACTTAACTCTCTGTAGATATTTCATCTCACCTAACTCTTAATAATTCATCTTGCTTAACTCTCTCTAGATATTTCATCTCACCTAACTGAGGATATTGCAACTCACTTAACTCTCTACATATTTCATCTTATCGATCTCTCTAGATATTTCATCTCAAAGTTTAAAGCAAATTTTCTGTCTCGTTACTGCAAATTCAATCCCTGGACAGCACAAAAGGCAGAGGAGAAGGGCTTCGGGACTCAACAGATGCATGCCCACTTTCCTTCTCGACGGAACACATCATTATGTGCTATAACTATTCTAACCATAATATAATACAAACCCAACTGATTCCCATAATGCACTATTTGACTATACATTATACAATGGCAGATAAACATAATGCACAATCTGCCATTATATTATCTGGGACAAAAATTAATTTCCCATGAACACTAAAAATTAATCCTGGGCAACCATTTTTCTCAATGTGAATGCCCAGTTGGGCATCCAAAAATATTAAAAAGTGATAATGTTAAAAATTTGGAATGGAATTTATAATTTCCAGCTAAAAACATTTGATCTTTGAATTGTTCCTCTGAGTACATACAGCACTATGCCCTAATAATCTCCATTTAATTACACATTTGAGTGTTAGGTGATGGTAGTTGCTAAAAGGCCACATTAATCCATGTGTGTGCTACTCATTATTGTCCGTCTGTTGTCAACACACATAACAGCAATTTCTTTCATGTATGGCTTAATATGCTGAATGCCTAGGGTTATTATGCTTTCTCAATGACTAATGAAGAAATAAGCAACCACTGTACAGCATGGGAGAGTTGCTCCTGATAGCTAACTTTAGCAAAAGGAAAATGGCAAGTTTCATTTGAACCACCTCAGCTGTTTCTGTGAAACTGAAATATGCCTCTATGCCTGGGGCAGTAAAGGATTTTGTTCACTTTAAATTTCTCCTTAAATAAAATAAACTGCAATCAATCTGACCACCTTGGCTATTTTACCACCACTGAACTGACCATAGGCCTGACCCAGATGTTACAACTGAAAAATTGATGCATTCTTTACTTCACTGTCAACACTTGTTTCGTAAATAGCCAAGGTGGTTTTAATGGCAGCTTTTGGCATTGTTTCAATGTATGATTTGCTGGACTGGCCTCAAAGTTTTGAATGGGCAAATTTAGATAATAAAATCAATCCCAACTGTTATTGCATGCTATACTGGCTTGTAGGCAGAGGGCTAAACAATAATCCCACATGGAAAGTTGACAGCTCCCTGACAATTAGAACATATTTACAATGTCAGATTAACGAGAATGTGAACTGTAATTATGAAAACTCAGAGAAACATAAAATACAGATATGTTTCTAGTCAAGGTGGTCAACTACTAGAAAGCTGACAGACAAGACACTGTCAAAGAAAGAAAATTGTCCCATTATTTTTGTTTTTATGGAATAGATTCAATATGTGTGTAAACTTGTTTGACACTTTCTATTAGCACCATGAGGTATGAGTTTTGTGTGTAGACAGATCTAACTGACAAAAGTTAATGCATTCTGTAAGTTAGCTACTGTAATTTACTGGACAATCAAAACAAACTGATTTTCAAAGCTGTTGCCCAGGGACAACAATGGATTTTAAAAATTTTTTCTACCCATGATCAATTGCATATACCCATAAATCACCATCTGCCATTACATTATACAATGGCAGATACCAATAATGCACCATCTGCCAGTACATTATAAAATGGCAGACCCAGGTCTAAGCTGTTTTTGCATTTGGGTGTATGTTGCAGACAAGCAAATATGGCATTTGGGAAGGTTGCATTTGCAGTGACATCAACGACTTATATCTTGTAAATCTCAATACACCACTCCCTCGATAACTCACGCACAACGGGGTCCAAAAACATCAACCGCGTTATAAGCGAGGGCGCGAGTTATCGAGGGACCTATAACAAACAACAAAACTAACAAAGGGATTGATGTAGAGGCAAAAGGGGGGGTGGGTTTGGTTGGCATGTTGGTGTTGAATACTCAATTAATAATCGTGCTAAGATTAACAGTTAATAAATATCTCTACATTGCGGTGTACTTTGTTTACTTTTTTCCTCACAGAGTAACATTAATTTCAGGATAACTTACAGTATATTGAGGAGATCATCAAAACATTATTCCACATGGTTTCCGTTCGCTTAACACATGTACGACTTTGCACATTGTGTACTACGTCACAATTTTTGTGTTGAATTGGATAAATTCTAGTTTTATTGTTTGATCCAAAGCAGGCTTTTTTATACAAAAGATCGACACTCATTTCGAAGAAACAATGTCGATGGAACGATGGGTAGATTTGATTGCGGTAGAAGTAAAATGAAAAAAAAAAATAAATTTACAAGGGTTAACCATTACCAACATGAATTTAATGGGTCTACAAATTTAAAATAACGTAAATTAGAACACGATAATACTTGCAGTTTGTGACACGTTTGACAAATATCACTTCACATTTTGAAAACATCTGTTCATTTTTTTTGTGTTACTCTTTGATTTCTCTGCCGCCTCTGTGTATTGTTCACGGATGATTATCTCTCAGAGCTGGTATGGATAATTACATGCGGCTTCCTGATTCAATGAGCATATTTCTCCCGACAATGAATTTCGTTTAATTCTATGTCAGCGCTGGAATCTCCAAAGCCATCCATGGCTTGCCCTAAAACGAGATTCATTCTCCATACTTTTTGCCATTTTTTCTGCTTGGGTCTTGAGAATTGTTCCAGAGATGGGAACACCTTGTTCACGTTGCTGTGTGAACCATGCGTACACAGCATCATCTAATTCACTATCATTTGCAGTCCGCGCTCGTTTTCATTTGATCCCATTATCGGAATCAAAATCATGTAAATAATCCCAAAGTTTCTGCTTATCCTCAAGCGAACCTCTAAATGTCAACTCAGCAATTGTTTAGTTCATTGCAAACGTTGGATCTCGCTTCGTCATTATGAACCCTATCTATGATGCACAGCTTTTCAGTCACCGAGTACACCTTTCGCTTACTTCTTTTGCTCTCCATGGTCACATTTACAAATGATAAGGATACATTACTGATATTATATACTTTAGTGATGTTAAGTACATAAAAATGTGAAACCATTTTCGATTGGTCAAATAAAATGAATTTTGAGAACGGTAATGACCACAAGAACTTATGCTGCTATTGGCATGCCTTTGAATTTTTTTAATTGTACTTCCCTTGCTTGATTTGATACAAAAGACAAATTCAAAGTGATAAAACAACACAGGTCTCTTTTGATTTGTTAATGCAATAAACAGTTCCCCAAGTTGTTGATCAAAACAAAACCGGTATGTAATTAGGTTCTCACAGAAGTACTCACAGGTTTCGATGTGACGGTCGATTGACTCTTTTCATGTTTTCATAGAAGAGAATATGTTGCGATTATAGTGTTTACATTGAAGCGAAATTAAAGGATTAGAACGTGAATTTCACATAGCAAGACATTTAATTGGTGTTTATTTCATTCTCTGTTGCCACCTGTTAGCATTGACCAGAATTTTTCGTTGATCGCTGTTTCACCAGACTGTTTATTTACAGTGTATTGACAACTATTTCTCTAAAAAAAAAAAAAAAAACATAATATGTGATATCTTATTAGAACTTACAAATTTCACAATATGGATTCTATCTTTACGCGCAATAATCACCATTTCCGATGATAAAATGAGCTACAGTATTTCATGTATTTTTTCGTACCCTTTAATTTTTCGTACACAATCCAGTTATCAAAATAATAATTACTTAAATGTATCATAATTTTTCATACATATCACTTTGTATTATTTGAAAACTTCGTTAAATTATCGGACATAAAATTTCCACTAAGAAGATTTACGTTTGCAAAAAGATCGAAATACCGTATTCCCATTTTGTTTTTACAAAAATTAATGATTAATAATTATTTTTTCGTGTACGAAAATTTACGTAAAATAAGGTATGCATCAAGGTTCAGTTTACCAATTTACCAATTCTTATCATGATTTTTTTCACGTTCAGCACATTTTAAAATATATTCTCTTTGGAAAAAAAATCGGGAGCCATGCAGGACACCGCGTTATAAGCGGGTTCGCGAGTTATCTGGGCACGAGTTATCGAGGGAGTTGTGTACGTACTTGAGTAATATTTCTTGTAGCGTTGATGATATTCTCTGGGACCCTCTTGCAGCTTCATAGGAAATATTATTGCCATAGCCACAACAGCTGGAAAGAAAATGTGATTATACTGTAAGAGCAAATGTTAAGCAAACTCTGTTATCCTGTCTACTAAAGCAAATGAAGAAACCCATGATCAAAAAAAGATTTTTATCCAAAGTATCTAATTATTTAAACCTATCATATGTCAACCAATCCACCAGAAACTCAAACCTGGGTATAGTACCAAAAAGAAAATCTTTTGGTGCTGGGTAGTGCCTGAGGTTACAAAGGTTTATTTAACTCAGTAATGACAGAATGCATAAATTTAAGAGAAATAGAAAAAAAAGATATCTTTCACCAAGAAACTTTCTTTGATAAGAGAGATTCACTGTAATTTGATCATTAGGCCACTGATAAGACAATACACTCTATTACATCATAAATTTATTGTTGTTCATGTTTTTGGGTTTAATGCCATTTCTCAGCACAAGATAGGTTATACATGGTGGCCAGGATAATTGGTGGAGGAAGAACCCGGAAAACCCTGGTAAGAACCACCTACCCATGGGAAACTACTGGCAGCTTTCTCAAATATCCACATTGGCAGAGCCCAAGTCTCAAACCAATGTGGAAAGAGTTGAGATGGCAGTGAGTGGTGAAGGCTCAGGACCCCATATCATAAATTTGAAAAAGTCAAGATTTTCTTTTGGAAGACAAGACCATTTATACTTTGTGACTGCAGCTGAGTGTTGAAATCATCTCGGACCTTTTGAGCACTGAGATTTTCAAATTAGCTGTTGCAGCAGCCACACTAAATTATGATTGGCGTTTAGGGCCAACTAGACATCATTAGAAGTATTTTGGAAAAACCTCTATCCATTTAGGAGGAGTAGTGATAGCAAGATTCTCAGATTTTAAAATGGGTACCATACTAGAGGTTGATCTGCACCATTTTAAGTTATAATCAACTAGACATCATAAAGAGTCTTCTGGTGGATGACTTTCCACTGAGAAGTAGTAATAACAAGGTCTTCATGAGAGCAGTCATATTAGATATCAGAATAGCAGCATTTTCATTTAGGTCCAACTTGATAGCACAAGTCATTTGGTGAAAATCCCATGTCTATACAACCATCTGTCTAAGAGGGGTCAGTATTGTATGTAAAATGCTGACTCAATGGTTTCCTCACAATTTTTTGTCTTATCCCCCTCCAAATCTTGACTACGTGCATCCCCATGGGTGCACTTTTTTGTTAGAAGAAAGATATAAAAATATGCCTACAACTTTTTATTAGCAGCTGTCCATCCATGTCTATGCTGGCACTAGCAATGGACAAAGTCATGAAAGGTGATAAAAAGACAGCAATGAATTTCTATTTTAAAACAATGTATCTGGCAATGAACATTCAAAGCTTATGGTAATTATCCATGTTGCGATGTAAGTGTCTGACAGCTGTTATTGTAATGTATCTGTTTGGTCAAATTTATCTGTATGAGAAAGATTTAATTTATTTTCAGGTTGAAAGAATGAGAGACTAAATTTATGCAAACGCAATTTGTCATTTAACTAATGATTTGTTAGTTTAGAAAGAAAAAGTAATTAAAAATAACATAGGTATTTATTACAAAAAATGCTGGTAGATAATGAGTGTACACTAACGTTAAATGACAGTAAGATCCAGAATTAAAAATTCCATGGTGCAGTTCATTTCTGGTCAACCATATATTTAAACATGTTAATGTTTTTCATAAGTTATCTGAGCACATGATAAAACTTTATTGCAATAATGTAAACATCCAAGGAAACTCTGATAGTAGAGACCTATCCACTTATGCCAACATCACTTATGTCAACCAGCCACCTATGTCAATGAAAATGCAAAATCCTGGACCCATGGTCTATTATTACTATCAAATTTGTCATGCTTACATAGATGTCAAAATAAAAAATAAATGTACATGGCAACAGAAGCTGCTGGCTCCAAACTGAACAAATCTTTTGTCTTCTAATCATTTATGTTGACAACCTGCCAGTTCTGACCCATACTTTGTTCTGCTTTACTAATTATTTGATGTTTGCCACTGGACTTTAATGTTGCTGTCACATTAACAAATGGGTATTTGTTTGGTCCTCCAAATTTGGCCTTTCATGGCAACTTTGATAATGTTATGCACCCTTCTTCAAAGCAAACAGGCTACAATCTTCAATAAAAACAATGCCTCCTTCAATAAAAGATGTTAGCACCAAACTTGAATAAAAACATTGGAATCTGATCATATGAATATTCTTACAATATCAAAGATTGGAAAATGGGGGTCTGTTGTTTTATCAACAAAATAAAATGAAAATGTGTGACAACACAAAATAACCTTATCTGTACTATAAATATACAACATTATACAGATAAGGTTATTTGACTTCACAAATTTTTGTCACATTTTATGGATAAAACATAACTCCTGTATTTGAACACGTTTATTGTGCAATGTACATTTCCGGTTTCATAGGAAAAAAGTAACTTCATCTTTACGATGGCTACCAATGGCTGCACAAAACAACTGCCAAATTTACGATCTCTTGAAACTAAATATCTGGCCATCAAGAGTGTTTTTAAGTGTGTTGAAGCTCGCAAACGTGTTTGTGAAATTTTCACTTGTTGATAGGTTTTCATTTCCCTATGAATAGCTTCATACCCTTGGTAGACTCAGCAAGATGATTACATTTGTTTCAGGCAGACCAAAATCTAGGCCAAGTGTTATAATTGTCATTTAATAAGTAAATACACAATTTTATATTTAGCACAGAGGTTACTTACTAAATCCTAGCAATGCAATGGAACCTACAAGCTCTGGTCTTTCAACACAAAAACGCCTGAATACTGGAAAGCCTGCAAT
>JAECUM010028458.1:0-32291 GCA_016617855.1 Megalonaias nervosa | reverse complement strand
ACAAACACTTTACCAAGATTAAACGTTCAGTCGATGCCGATCACACTGCCTTCTTCCCCCAACCAGTTTTTCTTCAAGTCTAATATTTGATCGTCAGTATACAAAATTATAATTGGTTGTTTTCCTTTCGTCAATGTAACTCCCTGGACGAAAGGGATGTCATGTAGCGCTCCGATTATTGTCAATATCTCGTCCGCAATATTATTTCCATGCACCCTCTGAGGTATTTCCTTTTTGTTTTCTCTGTGGATTTTGTCCTGGAGTTGGCGACCTGATTTAGGAGCCATGAAACTGTCATCATAAGTCATCTTGCTGACCACTTCCGCCGCCTTCTTCCTCCCCACATTTTGTATGCCATTTGGAGGATACGAAGATCCGCTCTTGTGTATGATTCACCACTTTTTGAGATTCCATGCGGGTGAATTTGAATTCTTTACACCTAAATACGCAATCACTGCGAGGGTTTTTAAATGGCTAAGCCATTCGGGTGCTTCAGTTACAGTAGTATTTCTCCTTAGCATTATTCTATATACATATGCATGCATCCAAGGATTAAAGCCAAAGGTAACGATTTTTGCATATGTTTCATACATTATATGTATAGTCTGGTGAAGCAATAAAGCGAAACCGGTCACATATTTTACATGTTGGTGTTGTTTTTTTAATTTCACCATTTAAGACTATATATATATATATGTGTGTGTGTGTGTGTGTGTGTGTGTGTGTGTGTGTGGATCGTCAGAGTCTATATCTCTTTTTAGGAGAAATAAATATCAGACAACTAAAAGAAAAAATTTGACCACACAAAGGCCAATCCAGACGCAGAAAATATATAGCAGACAAAACATTATAGTATATACATAGCAAACATGGACGGTTGGAAGATTGTTGGCCACGATCACTGGAAATAGGGATTATCTTATGTAATTATCAGCATACAAATATGTCAGTGGGTGATAGTACAAAACATAAGAAGTTATTAATTTCATAAAATAAAGCTATCAAGTATTGGGAGTGAAGGAAATAAGGAGCCTGTATATACAGAAACCTCAGAAGCGATTCATCCAAGAAAGAAGCAAATTAAGAGAAACCACTGCAACAAAAACGATCATATAAGTACATTTTCTTTTAAAACTTCATTTTGATTTTTTACGGAAAAAACAACACATAAGTATCAGAGGGTGGGAACACGAACACATAAAAGCCTTTGAATGTTTCGAACAAAGAGCCATGGTGGGGGGGAACACTCGATGTCAATAGCTAATTATATCTAAATGTCGAAGGTGTGTCCACAAATAAAAATTGACATTATTCTAGAATATAGATATCTGCAGTTAAGTATGCAAATTAGGAAGATATATGTCGTCCCCGACTATGTCGATAATTTCCGAGCAAATGGTAATTGGAGATGTTCGTTACCTTTCGTACAAAGAATTTCTAATTGCTTTAGTAATTTAATGTATTTCATTTTGACCCAGAACTTAACTTTGCAATGAATTTAAAAATTTCTTTAGTAGTAAATGCATGACGTGCTTGTTTCTGGACAGTATTTGAGAGTATTTAGGCAGTATTTGGGTATATTTGGGCCGTATTTGGGTGTATTTGAGTAAATCGTGACGCCGGGTTAATCCAATGTAAAATCAATTAAAAATTAAAGAATCATTGTTGTCATTTAATCAGTTCATAAAGGAAGGCAGCACTAATGTTGGTAAAGTTCCTTCTTTTATCATAATTTAATTAGGCTAACTCACTGGATTTATAGCACAGTACGCCGTTCATAAAGATCTGGTTTGAGTTAACGTAATACAACAAAGCCGCTTAAAACGCTGCAAATTAATCATACCGGCTCTGTTTTGATTTGTCGATACAATACAGGCAAGTGGTTATCGAACGTGCGCACATGAAAAAGCTATCAGTGACCTCTGGTAGGCGTGATACACAATGTAAATATATATATATTAAGCGTTAAGCTTTAAGTACACCGCGAGGATATGAATGGCCAAATGAAGGTAGAAAAGGCAATTAAGCGCATCAATACTTTTTAAAATAGGGGAAAAAAAGGCACTTGTCCAGGACTTGCGTGTTGGAAATGTTTACTTGCCCGACGTCGAAAATGAATCGTCCGGGAGACGTCAGGCAATGGGATTTGAAGAGCTCTTATTTATTTATTTACATGTATTTATATATTCATATACAAACACACTGACATTTATGAAAAATAAGGAACAATGTCAATTTATTGATTATGATTTAATTGACATGCAGAATTATATAAACATGAAAACTAAGTACTAATGTAATAATTCTCTGAACATGAAAACTGAGTACTAATGGAATGATTCTGTTTACATGAAAACTAAGCACTAAATTAATGATTCTGTGAACATGAAAACTATGCACTGATGTATTGATTCTGTGAACATGAAAGCTAAGTACAAATGTCGTGATTATGTGAACATGAAAACTTAGTACTGATGTATTGATTCATTGAACATGAAAACTCAGTACTAATGTATTGATTCTGTAAACGTGAAAACTAAGTATTCATGTAATGATTCTGTCAGTGTAATAATAAATGCAAACTTTGCAACCCGAAAAGTTCAATTTGGTGTCAGTCTTAGCGTGTGCTTTTTTAGACACATATTTGTGAATAACTTTAGCAGCTACTTACTGATGAAAGTATCTAACATGGATGACAATTGCACTTCATTATCTGCTGTTAGACAATTCTAACATGGATGACAATTGCACTGCATTATCTGCTGTTAGACACAATTCTGACATGGATGACAATTGCACTGCATTATCTGCTGTTAGACAGTTCTATCATGGATGACAATTGCACTGCATTATCTGCTGTTAGACAATTCTAACATGGATGACAATTGCACTGCATTATCTGCTGTTAGACAATTCTAACATGGATCACAAATACACTTCATTATCTGCTGTTAGACACAATTCTAACATGGATGACAATTGCACTACATTATCTGCTGTTAGACACAATTCTAACATGGATGACAATTGCACTGCATTATCTGCTGTTAGACACAATTCTAGCATGGATGACAATTGCACTGCATTATTTGCTGTTAGACAATTCTAACATGGGTCACAAATGCACTGCATAATCTGCTGTAAGACACAATTCCAACATGGATCACAAATGCAGTGCATTATCTGCTGTTAGATGCAATTCCAACAAAGATCACAAATGCAGTGCATTATCTGCTGTTAGACACAATTCTAACATGGATCACAAATACACTTCATTGTCTGCTGTTAGACACAATTCCAACATGGATGACAATTGCACTGCATTATCTGTTGTTAGATACTATTCCAACATGGATCACAAATACACTACATTATCTGATGTTAGACACTATTGCAACATGGATCACAAATATACTTCATTATCTGCTGTTAGACAATTCCAACATGGATGACAATTGCACTGCATTATTTGCTGTTAGACACAATTCCAACATGGATCACAATTGTACTGTATTATCTGCTGTTAAACACAATTCAAACATGGATCACAAATGCACTGCATTATCTGCAGTTAGACACAATTCCAACATGGATCACAAATGCAGTGCATTATCTGGTGTTAGACACAGTTCCAACATGGATCATTACTGCACTGCGTTATCTGCTGTTGGACACAATTCCAACATGAATCTCAATTGCACTGTATTATCTGCTGTTAAACACAATTCCAGCATGGATCTCAAATGCACTGCATTATCTGGTGTTAGACACTATTTTCAACATGGATCACAAATGCACTGCATAATCAACTGTTAGACACTATTCCAACATGGATCACAGATGCACTGTATAATCTGCTGTTAGGCACTATTCCAACATGGATCGCATATGCACTGTATAATCAGCTTTTAGACACTATTCCAAACTGAACAGATTAATGTGAAAGCAGTTATTATGTCTGATTCAACTACATGTATTTCCGGAACAAACAAGCTGTCACTACTTTTTTTTTTTATTGATTACATGTACCATACATTATTACACTGATCAAACCAAACATAATAGCACACTACTAATTACATTGTAAATTTTACTTTATGAATTTGATATGGCAGTGAAAAACAATTTAGTTTCAAAATTATTTGAGAAATGGGGTAAATTTAGTAGAATCTTTCCTCAAATTGAACTCCTTTTACGCAATGGATTCACAAGCATGAATTGACCCAACATAAATCATTAAGATAGACTGCCCCTTCTTTCAGTCTTGTCCATGCTACAGAGGTTCAGTAGAAATTGATGTGTGTATTACATGTTCTCTCTAGATTACAACCTTCCTATGTTTTGCATTTTGGCAGGTTTTTTTTTTTTATTATACATTTTTGGGCTGTATTTCCTAAACATTAGACTATAGTTAATTTTATGAACTATGCTTTTATCATTTTTTTCTTACAATTTGTATCTTTTACAATATACAGTGTAGAAGTAATCCTTTGGCTGCTTCTTGTAATTTGTGAGTACAAGGCTTCCCAACCTTGGCAGTGTTTTATTACTGGGGTAATTACACACACACACACACACACACACACTGCATCAGAGTGCGGAATGAAGAATCCAGTGGATAAATTCCATGTTCTACAGCCCCATTTTTATTATGTCTTCCCTTAGTGATACTTTGTCATGTGTAGAGGTAATCAGCTTTGTGTTAATTGGCATAAGGATAGATGTTTTAGGTCAGTCAAGACCTTTTTATGTTCACGAGTTAATTATGTTTTGTTTTTAACTTTTAAATCCACAAATGGAAGTACATGTACATATTAATATTTTTTAAATTGATACCCATGAATTTAAAGTTATTCACAGTAACCAAAGCAGTTTGAACCCAATGATATGTTTCATTACAAAATTTAGAAAATATACAGTATTTTTTTATTTCAGAGTAAGGTTTTTGCATATTTCTGTTTCAGGTTAGTTTTGAATATTTCCCGAATTTGCCATAAGAGAAATACAGAGACGCAATCAGAGTTGGAAATCATTGTAGCTCATCAGGATTTTCAAAAAGGTAGGTGGAGCTCACCTAAAGGAACTCTAAGTGAACCCATTCATTTTTCATTAATGGCATGTACAATGTTGCTATGTAGATACCATCAATTCCAGAAGAAAGTTGCACGTATAGAATAAGTTTACTACTCTATCAGTCCACGTCTTCCAGCTCCAGAACTTCTATACTTCTTTACTTACCAACAATGTACACCATGCACCAAAACTAGGTCATTGTGACTTAAATTTCTTGAATTGTTGAAAATTGCTTTAGAATCATGCCCAGGCTTAATTCTGTTCTAATTTCATCTAGCAATATTACCCAAAACTTACACAGAGAACATTCCAGAAATGTAAAAGCTGGGTCCAAGGTCAAAAGATGAGGTCAGTTGGAAAAAAAACTGATGGGTAACAAACATCTTTTCCTGTGTTTTTTGTTTATTGAAGATAATTAAAACTTGTACCATTATAATATGCCCTTGCTACCTTCGAAATAAATGCAGCAGATTTTTTTTGCTGAAGCTTTCATCTTCTCTTTACATTTTCTATCCATGATCTTTGACCATGTGTTCTTGATTGGTGTTGAAGCTAATCAAATTCAATGCATAAGACATTTCTTTCAGCCAACGAATTTCATTGTCGTATGCTACTTTTGGCAAAGAGTAAAGTCTTTTAATAAGCCAGCTTGAGGTGAGCTTGATTCATTCAATCTAAGATCTCCAGTAAAATTCTTTTGTCTTGGTGTCCTGTGTTTTTTCATCAAACCTTATGGACACCATTGAGACAACTTCAATGTGCCAAAGATGAAAATGAAGAGTAGGTGGCACAATAGCTTGGTCTAAAAAGAACATTGCATAAGATAGCATGATGCTTAAGACAAACATGTTCTGGACTATAAATATGTGACTGTGACCTATTTTCTTTTAGCTTTACTCAAAATCGCTAAGGGAACAATATCCATTCTTACTATTCAGGCTGCAGATCTCTCTTCAGATACCTTCACTCCAATTGCCATTCGACACTATGTGCAAATATTTTAGGTGAACATGTGTAAAGCACGAAAATTTGATCACAGTATGACTGCTTTTCTAGGATTTACTGAAAATTACTTCCCATTTCACCAGTTGCTATATATCATGAATAATTTATCAAATCCATCTGTGTCAGACACGGGCCCTGAATGGCCGAGTGGTCTAAAAGGCTTACTGTTACGGATCACTGTCATCTCACCTGTCTGCGTGGGTTCAAATCTTGGGCTCAGTCAATGTGGGCACGCGAGAAAGCTTGCCAGCAGCTTCTTGTGGGTCGGTGTTTTTTTTCTAGGGTATTTCCAGGTTCTTCCTCCACCACTCATACTGGCAGCCATCAGCCTATCTTGTGCTGAAAAATGGCATTAAACCCTACAACAGCAACAGCAACTGTGTCAGACACAAGATCTAGTTGGCTGTGACATATTTTCTACAGTTCATTCAATGCTGTAGTAACACTACTGTCTGATGTGATGGAAGTGGCATTATCTTGTGAGTTTCTGCTCACTGACAACACTAGGTGAATGGTATCAGGATTGCTGTAATTCTTGACAATTCAAGCACAGACAGTTGGTAGATTATTGTTTTATCTGATCCCAGCTGGGAGTAACCTACCATGTGTATGAATGAATGAATATATACATGACTTGTTCCTAATAGGATAAGTAACAAGTTACTGTAACTGCCAATTTGTTTTTTCCTTTGAACTTGAGCTTACTGCTTGTTTTCATATTTGAAAGCATGCTTAACTGTGACATAACTCAAGCAAAAGATTATCCAAGCATTATTTGATTATCCAGCATAATTTCCCCATCCCAGTATTAAGTAAAGGCCAATTCAGACCCTCTTGTCCTTTACCATATTATCAAGCATATTGTAAACATTTCTATCAAATGTACATGAGTGTTTGTCCTAACACTTATTTTCTCCCAAACTTTGGCATAGCCTAAATTTAAGTGATTGAACCAGATAAATACTATAAATAAAGTAATGACTATGTTTGCCCATTATACATGTATTTACTTGGATTAAAATGTCAGGCATATGGATTAAGCATGTGTGTCTGACAATAAACACAGTCATCTCAAGCAAATTGGGTTCTTATGAAGATTTGATTTATACCATTACAACTCGGTTTTGCTCCTAATCAATCTCTCCATGTCTTAGTGTCATTTGTCAGTATTATTATACCATTTTTGACTTTTATTTAAAATTCTTTGTTGGCATTTTTATCACCAAAATAAAGCACTGTGAGTACTTTTTACATTACTTTCAAAGCTATTGGTTACATTCTGTCAAGAGACAGTATAACACATTTTTTTACCTCTTAGAGTAAAATTGAAGAGTAAAATTTATTTAAAATGAAAGAAGTTTTTAAACAGTTTAACAGCATAGTATCTAGTAACAAGTCAAATGTACAGTTAAACAACAGTAAGTTTATTAATCGGGAACACTGATTGTTAGTTTGTCTTTGCTGAAAAATTATCTGAATCAATCTGATCTTTCATCGATTAAACATCAGGTAATTTCTTCTTTCTTGAACTGAGGTTTGATAATCTGTTACATGAGATACATTTCCAACACTCTCCACTTCAAAGTCAGAGAACAGCTGATAGTATCAATTCTAGTTGAATAGAATCTAAATAATTAGAGTGGTTTCCCCCCTTTTTGAAAAGGAACAACACTCGTAGAAGAAGCCTTTTTTGAGGTAAAGTTTGAAATAGCGAGCATGTTTGTCCATATTGGCACAAAAAGAGCTGAGAAACAAGAGGTTTTCCAATGGACATCATTTGAAATGGCTTATCCCATGATGACTTTTTCTGCATCCAAAAGCCTTAGGCAGATGCAGAGGGAGTTGATGGACATGTGACCTGTTACAATTTAATTTGAGTCAACCAAAATCTATCGGTATGTTGTGTAAGTTTCTGATATATTACAGCTGTCACTAAGTGTTGTCATGAATTTAGAAAATGGTTTTGAAAAAATATGTCTTATAATCAGTTTATAAAGTTTTCATCAATTAGCAGTATTTGTACACCCATTGAATATGTCATGGGATTTTCATATACCATATTCAAAATTCCATATACCCCATGAGAACTGCAAATATCATGTTGTGCTAGCTAATGACTAATCAAATACCAATAAATTTATTTAGTGGGTAATAAAATAGGTTTTTCCATTAAAGGACAAAACTGTGTCAGTCAAATAACCTATATATTTATATATCGGTACTTTTAATGTTAAAATAACATAAATAAATAATGGCTTATGTTTTTTTATTGCTTTTGTGATTATTAAATTTCTAAATATCATTTACAGAACCTTTTCAGTTGTCTGCAGCTGTTTCATTACTGGGTCAAATAAATACCACTCCATATACTATCATAGGCTTTTACAGTGAAGATCAGCAGTTTATAGAATTTGTTTTTACTTCTGAATAAAATGTGAGTTATTGAAGGAGGAGTTTTTGAAAGTAAATCATATAGTCTAGTGAAAGATATTCATCAGTTTTATCAGCTCATCCAAGTGCTGAATGGTTTATTGCAGTACATCCAGACAAACTAAAAATTGCTAACTGAAACAGTTGGTTTAATTTTTATAAATTCCAATTTTGAAAAAGTTCCAGTTTATGAACTTTTTATGTTCAGTTTTGAATTTTTGAAGGGGATAACATAGCTAAGTAAAATATTGTGTGCTGGTGTGTCAATTTTTATGTGTTTGGAAGAGTTAATGAATATTAATAAAAAAATTGAATAAGTTTATAGGTATTGAAAGGGAAATAATTATTTACTCTTAATATTTGCCCATGTCGGAAAATTTGGATTACATCCCCTTCAGTGATTCTGTCTGTGATGTATTCCTCTCAAGGTCTGTTGTTGGACTTTTTCGCAGATTGGAGATATCCTGAAAAAAAAATATCTCCCACAAAACTTGATGAATGAAATAGCTTATCAGATTAATAACAGTGCTTGTAATGAAAATACAGTATCTACATTTACAGATTTTGCATAAAATGGTAGAAGCGCTTCTGAGGTAAATTATGTGGCTACAGTATTATTTAAAATTATAACTCATGTTTTTTTCCGATATTATATGTGTATAGTAAGACCGCATGGCATCTCAAATGACATGATAATTTTTTGGGAAAAGACAATATCTGATATATCCAAGTGTTTTAAAAGTCAATATTACTGCACTTCTTGATGATCCTTTTTTATGTTATAATTTTTACTTCAAAGTTTTAGTGTTCAGAGTTTCAAAAGATTCAGATTTTTATATGTTTTAACATAGTTAAAAAAACATTTTGTGTACTGATGTAGATTTTTGTGTGTGTGGGAAAGAGTTATTGTAGAATTAGGATACATTTACACCGGTTATTCACATAAATTTATAGCCAGTCAAAGAAAAATAACCAAATTCGCTCTTAATTTTTGTCTGTCTTTAGAAAGTTGCATTACATCCCTTTAAATGATTAAACCTTTACTGTATCCAGTCAGTTATTGGAACTTTTTGTGGATTGGAGATATTCTTAAACAAACCTAAATGCATGAAATTGCTTATTGTATATTACTAACAATACTTGTAATAACAATAAAGTATCTGTATTCCCATAAGGCAATGTACAGTAACTATCGTATGATTACGGGTATATCATAAATCCATATTTTTGTCAATCTTATACAGTACATAAATAATAACACCTGCCAACAAAAAGACAAACTTTTGTACACAGCATGAGAACTGTAAATACCATATTGAGTGCATTGGCTACTGAGCAATCAGATACCATCAAATTTATCTAGAAGGTAATAAAATAGGTTATTCCATCAAATGACAAACCTGTGTTAGTTAAATATACCTAATGTTCTTATTTCAGTATTTTTAATGTAATATAATAGTTTTAGAAAAGTGACTCATTATTTTTTTTGATGTGTTGTGAATATAAAAAATGAAATTTCTAAGTATCATTTTAATGAATCTTTTCATTGGTCTGCAACTGTTCTGTAACTGGGTTAAATAAATGCTACACCCTATACTATCATAGGCCTTACAGTGAAGATCATAGGCCTTACAGTGAATATCATAGGCCTTATAGTGAAGATCATCGGCCTTACAGTGAAGATCATACGCCTTACAGTGAAGATCATAGGCCTTATAGTGAAGATCAGAGAGATCATAGGCCTTACAGTGAAGATCATAGAGATCATAGGCCTTACAGTGAAGATCATAGGCCTTATAGTGAAGATCATAGGCCTTACAGTGAAGATCATAGGCCTTACAGTGAAGATCATAGAGATCATAGGCCTTACAGTGAAGATCATAGGCCTTACAGTGAAGATCATAGGCCTTATAGTGAAGATCATAGAGATCATAGGCCTTACAGTGAAGATCATAGGCCTTACAGTGAAGATCATAGCCTTATAATGAAGATCATCGGCTTATAAAATTTGTTTTCACTTCAGAATAAAATGTGGGTCAATAAATAAGGATGACATAGTTTTCAAAAATAAATTGCTAGTATAGTAAAAGATATTCATCAGTTTTATCAGTTCCATCCAAGTGCCAAATTGGGTATTACACAACACACCTAATTCTCATTGACTTGGACTTGATCCCAGCAAAGAAACATTCTATATCTGACTTTTGTCCTATAGAATTGAGTATTTATGATATAAATCTCCTGGTTTTCAGTGGACAAAATAAATCATTTCATATGGGAACAATTGGTTTCATGTTTATAAATTCCAAATTTGAAAAGTTATCATTTATGAACTTTTTATGTTCAGTTTTGAATTTTTGAAGGGGTTAACATAGTTAAGTAAAATATTGTGTACTGGTGTAGATTTTTGTGTGTGTTTGGAAGAGTAATGAATAATAATAATAAAAAAATTGTTTGATCAAGTTTATAGCTGTTGAAAGGGAAATAACTGTATTTATTCTTAATGTTTACCCATGTTGGAAAATTTGGATTACATCCCCTTCAGTTATTATCTCTTTGGTGCATCCTCTAGGTCTATTATTGGACCTTTTCACATTGGAGACATCCTGAAAAAAAACAATCCCCCACAAAACATGAAAATTAAGTGGCTTATCAAATAAATAACAGTGCTTGTAATGAAAATACAGTATCTACATTCACAGATTTTGCATAAATTGGAATGAAATGATTCTGAGTGAAAGTTGTTGTTGTAGGGTTTAACGCCATTTTTCAGCACAAGATAGGCTATACATGGTGGCCAGTATAAATGGTGGAGGAAGAACAGGGGAAAACCCTGAAAGAACCAATGACACACAAGAAACTACTGGCAAACTTTTTCACATACCTACATTGTCCAAACCTGAGATTCAACCCACACAAACAGGTGAGATGGCAGTGATCCAAAATGGTGAGCGCTTTAGACCACTCGGCCACTCGGGGCTGAACGAAAGTAAATTATCACATGACTACAGTATTATTTAAAATTATAAACTCGTGTTTTGATATTACATGTGTATAATAAGACCGCATTTCACCTCAAATGACATTATGACAATTTTTTGGAAAGGATAATGTCTGAGATATCCAAATGTACTTAAAAATCAATATTACTGCACTATGTTTAAGAATTTATTTTTTAAATGTAACTTTTACTAATTGTGGTGTTCAGAAGTTTGGAAGATTCAAATTTTTACATAGTTAAAAAATATTTTGTGTGCTGATGTAGATTTGTGTGTATGTGAGAAAGAGTTATTGTGGAATTAGGATACATTGGAGCTCTGGTTGGTCAAGTGGTCTAAAGCGCTTACCTTTACCAATCGCTGCAATCTCACCTCTCTCCAGGTTGGTTCAAGTTTGGTGTCGGCCAGTGTGGGTATGCAGTAAAGCTGCCAGTAGCTTCCCATGGGTCGGTGGTTCTAACTGGCTTTCACTGGTTATTCATCCACCAGTAATACTGGCTGCCAAGTGTAGTTTATCTTGCACTAAGAAATGGTGTTAAGCCCTAAACAGCAGAATTAGGATACATTTACACCAGTTATTCATATATGTTTATAGCTAGTCAAAGAGAAATTTCCAAATTCACTCTTAATTTTTGCCTATCTTTTGAAATGATGAAACCTTTAGTACATCTGGATACAGTCTGTTATTGGAAATTCTTGTGGATTGCAGAGGTTCTTAAAAAAAATACAACTAAATGTATGAAATTGCATAACGTATATTGCTAACCATGCTTGTAATGACAATCAAGTATGTGCATTCCCATGAGGCAAAGTAACTATCGTTGACTACTAGTAGGTTTAGATTCATAAATCCATATATTTGTCCATACTATACATGAATCACACCTCCTGGCATCACAAATGCCATTATGACATCAGTTTATGTCAGGTCTGAGATATTCCAATGTACTGAACCATTGGTGTCACTGCACTATTTTGAGATTGTATTTAATATTGTATGCTGGGTTATTTTGTTGTAATTTGATATATAGAATCTCTATATTTTGTGTTCTTTTGCGTGATGGTTACTAAACTCATACAGTGAATTCAACCTCTATGCTCACCAAAGCTTACAATAGAAATTATTCATTTCATTAATTTCATATGAAATGAACACTTAGTAAGATCCTTTATAAATACTGAGCATGCAGAGAATGATATAGCATGATGTACAGACATAATCCTTAGTCATTGTCTTCAGTTACTATATATACCTGCATGTAGGCCCAACCCATATGCAAACTATACAACCTATCAGTTACATTATATACCCGCTTGTAGGTCCAACCTCTACACAAATTACACACCCTATCAATTATTGTGTATACCTGCATGTAGGCCCAACCCAAATGCAAATTATACACCCTATCAGTTACTGTGTATACTTGCATGTAGGCATAACCCAATTGCAAACTATACACCCTATTATTTACTGTGTATACTTGTATGTAGGCGCAACCCAAATGCAAATTATACATCCTATCAGTTACTGTGTATACTTGCATGTAGGCCCAGCCCATATGCAAACTATACACCCTATCAGTTACTAGATATACCTGTATGTAAGCACAACCCAAATGCAAAATATAATCATATTAGTCATTGTATATATTCACATATAGGTCCAACTCAAATACAAACTGTATACCCTAATCTATCATTACATGATACTGATACAGAACAGATCTTTTTTGTTTGTTTAATCCTAGCCAGCAGCATAGACCCAGATATATGTACCATATATACTCGCATATAAGTTGAGTCAAACTGCAAACAACAGTGTTCCTGATCTGTCATAACATAATGCACCTGCAGATCAGGATCTGTTTTGTTTGTTATATTGATTAGTCCAAACAACCTGCACAGACTTGCATCTGCTGGTGCATTATGCAACAGCAGATCTGGGTCTGTGCAGTTTGCAGCTGGACTTGACTTATAAACGATTATATATGGTATGTAAATAATCAATACTGAGACACTGACTCAAGTAAATGACTATATTTCCAGTTAAGAATGAGATAGGTGAAATAGTTGAGAGGAACACAAAACAAATGTTCACATATGTTAAGGTTCTCCCGCTTTTTTGTTTGTTGTAAATTCAACTCTTGCTGCACATCTTGAAATGAAACGGTCATTACATTATGATGTTATCAATACGTCTTCACTTCTAAATGGGTGTTTCATAGTGCATTGAAGTGATTGGACATAAATTGAGATGGTTGCTCTCTTTTATTATTTATGCACTGGCAGATCTGGGTATGTACAGCTTGCAATTCAGATTGACTTATGAGCAAGTATATATAGTAATCCAAAATGAAGAGAAAGCATGTGCTGTTTATATACCGGTGTGTATATATATATATATATATATATATATATATATATATATATATATATATATATATGTGTGATTCATATTGTCTATCCATCATTGTAAATCATGTATAAATACATCTGTTGACATAAA
Organism: Megalonaias nervosa; assembly: GCA_016617855.1. Taxonomy (NCBI): domain Eukaryota; kingdom Metazoa; phylum Mollusca; class Bivalvia; order Unionida; family Unionidae; genus Megalonaias; species Megalonaias nervosa. The sequence goes on along the minus strand of JAECUM010028458.1, from coordinate 18,278 downwards.
ACTTATATTATGGATGCATCTTTTGGGATGTCCATCTGTCTGTCATACGGTACCTATCAGTGCTCTAAATCCTAGCAGCAGTCATTGGCATCAGAATTATGTTGTAGATCTATCTTGGGATGAAGGTGTGTCCTGCAACAAAACATGGTCACTTTTATCTACTTCCATGATTAATTAATGTGTGTCCTGCAACAAAACATGGTCACTTTGATCTACTTCCATGATTAATTAATTGCAGAAGATGCATCTAGGGATAAAGATTGGTTGCACACCAAAAATGGTTCTTTATAACTTATTTTCAAGGTTAATTTTTAATTTATTATTTTCCCTGAAAGTATTGTAATAAAATGTTGATTATCTGGACCTTTGAGGAGTATCGATTTTGTCAGGATAATAAGGTCATCTGGATGATTGAAATTTCATGAAAAGTATAGCTGTAAATAGAAGTATGTGGATTAAATGGGTCAGATAATAGTATGTTTGACTGTATATGTATTTGTAAGCAAGTATCTACATTTTGGAGACAGTTGGCATATTAAAGGGAAGAAAAAGTGTAAATGATAAGAATATATCAAGATACTTTAATTAAATACTAAATTTGATGATAGAATTTGATACTAGTGCTCAACACCTGGGAATTCTATTTGGGCTATCTTTGGTTGAATAAAGGTGTGATTGATGATCATTTTAAGTGTAATCATATGGACACAAGTGTCAGAGAACATTGATCAAGGTAAACTCATTTGATATGGATGTTGTTCGCACCAGTGCCTGTAGTTAATTAACTTCCATCACCTCATAAGTACCATTGATCATTGATCACCAGATAATTATGTATACATTTAGGCTGGAACATTCACCAAAATTTCTCAATGTGTAACTGAAATTATGCAGTTTAATTGTAAAAATTTGAAACTAAACCTTTCATTGTGTCTGCATGTTAGGATTACAGCTAATGGCTATCTACATGTAAACCCTTGACAATGTGTATGCCATACTTTACTGTGTATATGTAAACCCTTGACAATGTGTATGCCATACTTTGCTGTGTATATGTAAACCCTTGACAATGTGTATACCATACTTTACTGTGTATATGTAAACCCTTGACAATGTGTATACCATACTTTGCTGTTTATATGTAAACCCTTGACAATGTGTATACCATACTTTACTGTGTATATGTAAACCCTTGACAATGTGTATGCCATACTTTGCTGTTTATATGTAAACCCTTGACAATGTGTATACCATACTTTACTGTGTATATGTAAACCCTTGACAATGTGTATACCATACTTTGCTGTTTATATGTAAACCCTTGACAGTGTGTATACCATACTTTGCTGTTTATATGTAAACCCTTGACAATGTGTATGCCATTCCTTTCTATTTATATTATTACATGTAGGCTGATACAAAAGTAACAAAGGAAAAGAGTGAAGCCAACAAGCTTTGTAAATTTTAACAAAATAATTTATTTCCCTAGAAAACAAGGTAAAAATATGAAATAGGACGTACAGTTTGAATATAATCCAAAATTTAATCCTAGAATTGAAAAATATAAGTCCTATCAATAAACAGTTCTAATTGAATCCAGGTTCGAATCTCGATGAAATTCCAATATGGAAGGCGATGATGTTGGATGAAGTCGTTGTACTGATGGCAACAATTCCTCGTTGAATCACAATCTATAATGTTCCAGTTTAGAATTCCGAATAAATTTCCACTGAATATCTTTGTCCCAACTTTTTATAAAAAAAGCACTTGTGTAGTTTCTAGAGAATAAATTATTAAATTCCAAAAAATAGATGAACTTCAGAACAATCTGACATCAGCAATTGAAACACCTTGAGCTCTGAGGTGTAGGAATATGACTGAATAAATCTACTACCAGTTGGCAGTTTTAAGCCATGATTTTAGATCACATGGTGGCTCACATGATGGGTTATGTGACCACTAATTTGAACATTACAATAAAATGTAATGAAACAAAAAAATGAAATAAAAAAGAATTTAAAACTAACACACAAGTAATTAATTTACATATACGTAACACTTCCCCCCATAAAGAAAAAAAAGATTTATGTAATAAAGCTTTCTTTTTACTGTATGTAAATTATACATGAGATAAAATAAAAATCACATAAGAAAACTCTTATGAATTATACAAAGTATACATGAAATAATATTTCTATACATGGGAAAGTGCATCTGTAATCAAATTGTCGTTTCCTTTGATGTGCCTGATGTCAAGATTATATTCTTGCAAAAACAAACTCCACCTTAATAATCTTTGATTTTTATTTTTCATCTTGTCGATGAAAGTAAGGGGGTTGTGATCACTAAACACAACGACTGGAGAAGAAGCTGAACTAATGTAAACTTCAAAAAGCTGTAATGCCATTGTTAAAGTCAAACATTCCTTCTCGATTGTTGAGTAATTACTTTGGTGCTTATTTAATTTCTTAGAGAAATAGCACACTGGGTGATCAACACCATTTCTATCTTCTTGAATCAATACTGCTCCAACCCCAACATCACTTGCATAAACAGATAATTTAAAAGATTGATTGAAATTTGGAGCTGTGAGAACCGGCGCACTTTTGAGTATGGCTTTTAACCTATCAAAAGTCTCCTGACATTTTTCAGTCCAAAGAAACTTATTTTTCTTACTTAACAAATTTGTCAGGGGTTCAGCAATATTAGAAAAATTGGAACAAAATTTCCGATAGTATCCAGCCATACCCAAAAATCGCATCAGTTGCTTTTTACTGACAGGCACAGGGAAATCAGAGATAGCCTTGACCTTAGCATCTGTAGGCTTGACCATGTCCCACAGTATGTCCTAGAAAAGTTACACAAGCACGGCAAAACTCACTTTTAGATAAATTGATTGTCAAATTTGCATCATTGAGTCTGTCAAAGAATTTCCGAATTGTGGCTAGATGTTCTTTCCAGTTGTCGTTGTAGATGATGACATCATCGATGTAAGCATCACAATTATCTAGACCAGAGGTAATCATATTCATCAAGCGTTGAAAAGTACTTGGGGAACCCTTCATCCCGAACGGCATTACTTTATATTGATAGAGTCCATCTGGAGTCACAAATGCCGAAATTTCCTTTGCTCTTTCCATTAGTGGAATTTGCCAAAATCCTTTCAGAAGGTAAAATTTTGTGACGTACTTGGCATTTCCAATTTTATCAATACAGCCATCGATTCTTGGTAATGGAAATGAATCTGTTTTTGTCACACTGTTCACCTTCCTATAATTAGTGCACATACGGAAAGTTTTATCTGGTTTCGGAACAAGTATACATGATGAACTCCTATCACTTTTACTGGGCTCTATGAAATTGTTCTCCAGCAAATACTGAATTTCCTTTTACAAGTATTCCTGTTTGAGAGGGTTCACCCTGTATGGGCGTTGTTCCACAGGTTTTGAATCTACAATTTCAGCGTCATGAAAAATTTTGTTTGTCCTCGAGGAATATCTGGAATGAATGAACTTAAACAGTTATTATTCGAATATGAGCATTTGGCTCATATTCGAATAATAACTGTTTAAGTTCATTCTTTTTTGTTGTTGCAAATGTAAAAGTTTCTGGTCCAGATTTTTCATAATTTCCAAATTCCGAAGATTTGTTGCTCCAAGATCAACAGAGTCCAATTGAATTTCTTCACTTAAGTCCTCAGTTTGTGGGAGAAGTATAACTAAATTAATTGCATGATTTACTTGGCTATCTCTCTCAATATACTCCTTTAACATGTTAATGTGGCAAAGTTGTTTTTGTTTTCGCCTGCCAGGAGTATTTATGATGTAATTTAAATCATTTACTTTCTTTTCACCCATGTATGGACCATAATATTTAACCTGAAGGGGATTTTATGGAATGGGCAAGAGAGCTAGAACTCTATGACCAGGCTGAAAACTCCTATCCCTTGAGTTTTTATCATATCTTGATTTCATTCTGGACTGAGTAGAGTGCAGATTTGCTCTTGCGACCTCACAAGCCTTTGACAACTTATACTTAAAATCAGAAACATAATCAAGAAGACTGAGCTCAGTATCTTCATTAGAAAGAAGTTTCTCTTTTCAACAACTTCAATGGTCCACTCACAGTGTGTCCGAAAACTAGTTCAAAGGGACTGAATCCTAAAGATTCTTGAATGGACTCCCTAACAGCAAACAAAAGTAAATGAATGCCTTCATCCCAATCTTTACTCGTATCAAAGCAATATGACTGAATCATATTCTTCAAAGTCTGATGAAATCTTTCTAAAGCCCCTTGGCTGTCAGGGTGGTAAGCAGAAGATTAAATTGTTGAATGCCTAATTCGTGCATAGCTTGCTGGAAAATTTCAGACATGAAATTTGACCCATGATCCGATTGGACAGATTTAGAAAGGCCAAATTGAGTAAAAAACTTCATCAAAGCTTTTGCTATGGTTTTGGTTTTAATATTCCTCAAAGGAATTGCCTCAGGGAATCTTGTTGATGCACACATAATGGTCAACAAATATTGGTTGCCTGACTTGGTCTTAGGTAAGGGACCAACACAATCTACCATAGTTCTGCTAAATGGTTTGTCAAATGCAGGAATAGGTTGCAGATGAGACTTAGGTATCTTCTGATTGGGTTTTCCTACCATTTGACAAGTATGACAAGATCTACAAAATTTACAAACATCACTTTTGATTTTTGGCCAATAAAAGTGAGTCAGGATCTTGTGATAAGTTTTATTAATCCCTAAATGACCAGCCAGAGGAGTTTCATGGGCTAAAGTAAGTATTTCCTGTCTGTAAGGTTTTGGAACTACAATCTGATAGTTCACTGACCACTCGTCATCAGCAGGTACCTTGGGAGGTCTCCATTTTCTCATAAGAATTCCATTTTTAATGAAATAACAGACAGGTACTTCAGTGGCTTCAGTTTCACTAATGGCCCTCTGAATCAAACAGGAGATCTCAGGATCTTTTTCCTGTTCGACAACAAGTGATTGTCGTTTGTCACCCTGATCAGAATAAAGAGAGTGAGTATTTAAAAGAGGATCACTGTGATTAATACCTTTTGATTGATCCAAATTAGAAGTGAAAGTGACCTCATCAAAAGCCTGACCAATACATGTGTCAGCTAAAGGAATATTTTCCTTATCAAAATCATTCTCGGGAGCTTTCTTTGCTATAGCTCTGGTAACTGCACAAGCTGGGTATAAATCAGGGTATTCTTTTTCAATAGGATCAACTTTCTGATCCAAAGAAGGCTTGTCAGTTACAAGTGGATTAACCACAACCTTGTCTCCAGCTAGGTCATTACCTAGTAACAAATGAATGCACTCAACTGGTAAAGAAGACACTATACCGACTGCCACAGGTCCTGAAACTAAGTCTGATGACAAATTTACAGAATGGAGAGGAACATTAACAAAGCCGCACTCTACTCCCTGAATGAAAACACTCTCATTAGAACAGGACTTCTCAGAAAAAGGCAAAGTACCTGATAATAAAAGACTCTGAGAAGCTCCTGTATCCCTTAAAATTTGTATAGGGATAGGATTGGCTAAATCATTCAAGAGGGATATAGAACCCTGCGACATGAATGGTTCATAATTCTCCATAATAAAATCAGACTGGGGTTTATTAGACCCAACAAATGTATTGCTTTCAATACATGACCGTGACCATGACCTCTTAGAAATAAGATCATTTGGGATAGGTCTATCTTGATTCAGATGCCTATATTTCAATTTGAAGCAATCAGAAATGATGTGTCCTTTTTCTTGCAATAGGTACACGTAGGAAAGGACAAGGATTTTGAATCCAGTTTATCAGAAGCTTGATTTTTTGAAGTTGTGCCAGATTGAGTTTTAGAAGGAGTCATGTTAGGCTGAAATACCTTTCTACCAGTAGACTGCTGAGTGAAAGATTTACCTAGAACAGGATCTTTATGAGTTAAGGAATACTCATCAGCAGCAAGAGCAGCATTTTCCAAGGTTTCGATCTTATGCTCTTCAAGATGATTCTTAATGTCATTAGGAGCACAGTTCTTGAACTCTTGAAGTAATACAAGTTGTTTGAGACTTTCATAATCATGTTCAACTTTCTTGGCTAAGCACCATCTCTTAAATAACTGGTCTTTTTCTCTTGCAAATTCGACATAAGTTTGTCCAGCTTCTTTTTTATAGTTCCTGAATTTTTGCCGATAAACCTCAGGGACTAATGCATAACCCTTTAAGATGCACTCCTTAACTGAATCATAGTCAGAACTTTGCTGTACTGACAGGGATGCATAGATATTTCAGGCTTTGCCAAAAAGTACACACTGCAATAATTGAGTCCAATGCTCCCTTGGCCATTTCAAATTTTCAGCAACTTTTTTAAAATAAATAAAATATTTGTCTACATCCTTTTCGCTAAAAGAGGGGACTAGCCTAATATTTTTTGCAGTGTCAAAACTTGAATTTGTGTGTGAAGTGAAATTGTACTTTTCACTTGCCAGCTCCATTTCTTTCATTTTAATTTGAAATTCCTTTTCATCCTTCTCTTTTTGCATCTGTACGTGCATTTGTTCTTTTTGAAACTCCAATTGCATTTCTTTATCTTATTCCCTCTCCTGTCTCTCTTTCTCCTCTTTCAAATTGTAATTTCATTTGTTTATCATTCTCTCTTTCCTGTCTTTCTTTCTCCTCTTGAAATTGCTGTTGCAATTGCTTCTCTTCAAATTGCAACCGCAATTGTTTCTCTCTCTTCTTTCTGAAATTGTAACTGCATTTGTTTCTCTCTTTCTTCTTTGTGAAGCTCAAGCTTCCTTAACTCCAATTCCAACTTGTATTTTATTTTTAATTCCATTACTTTTATGTCAGAGTCTGATACAGACTTACTGACCGAAGCCAAAACACTTTTATCAAGAACATTCTTCTCTACCAAATATTGAATCAAAATATTTTTAATTTCTTGCTTCGTTAAGGAAGATTTTGCTTAGAAGGATCATATTTCCTGGCAAGTTCAAGCAACTCATCATTTTTCAAACTATCCAACTGTTCCTGAGTAGGACTAGAAAGAAAAGTCTCCACTTTTAATGACATTGTGAATGAAAGCCTGTTGTTTTCACTAAAGATTTCAAACAAAATGTGAAATAATACTTGGGATTTAAAAACTAGGGGAATTTAAATTTCAGAAAACAATTTTCTGAAATATTTTAGCCAAAATTCATATATCCCAAGATGAGCAACCCCAATTTTCTCTTGTTACGTGTAGGCTTGTACAAAAGTAACAAAAGAAAAGAGTGAAGCCAACAAACTTTGTAAATTTTAACAAAATAATTTATTTCCTTAGAAAACAAGGTAAAAATATGAAACAGGACTTACGGTTTGAATATAATCCAAAATTTAATCCTAGAATTGAAATATATAAGTCGTATCAATAAACAGTTCTAATTGAATCCAGGTTTGAATCTCGATGAAATTCCAATATGGAAGGCGATGACATCAGATGAGGTCATTGTACTGATGGCAACAATTCCTCAATGAATCACAATCTATAATGTTTCAGTTTAGAATTCCAGAATAAATTTCCACTGAATATCTTTGTCCCAATTTTTTTATAAAAAAAAGCACTTGTGTAGTTTTCTAGAGAATAAATTATTAAATTCCAAAAAATAGATGAACTTCAGAACAATCTGACATAACAATTGAAACACCTTGAGCTCTGAGGTGTAGGAATATGACTGAATAAATTTACTACCAATTGGCTGTTTTAAGCCACGATTTTAGATCACATGGTGGCTCATGTGACGGGTTACGTGACCCCTAATTTGAACAGCACAGTAAAAAAAATGCCATTTAACACATAGGCCCAGCATAGCCCTATCTAAGAATCAGATTCTCATGCGGGAAATGAATAATAAAAAAGGCTGTTTCCAATTTAGCTAACACGTGGGCTGAACATGACCTTGGTAATAGCCAGTCATTTTCACTCGATGTTTACAAAATCTATGAACCAAAGTGAGCTAAAAATAGTACTTAAGTCATACTTTAGCATTCTAATCAGACTGATATTTTTTCAAAAATACCAAATCCCGTGAAAATATTCATTACAATAAAATGTAATGAAACAAAAAAATAAAATAAAAAAGAATTTAAAACTAACACACAAGTAATTTAATTACATATATGTAACAATATATAAACCCTTGACTTGCTTATAAGTCAAGTCAAACTGCAAACAAAAAACATTTTGATCTGCCATAGCATAATGTGCCTGCAGATCACAGTCTGTGTTATTTGTTCTTCTGATTACTCCCATCAAACTGCATGGACCCAGATCTGCCATTTCATTATGCAGTGACAGATCTGGGTCTCTGTAGTTTGATGGGAGTAATCATTATGCAGTGGCAGATCTGGGTCTGTGCAGTTTGATGGGAGTAATCATTATGCAATGGCAGATCTGGGTCTGTGCAGTTTGCAGTTGGACTTACTTATAAGCAAGTATATATGGTAGTATTTCTTAAAATAAAATGTTAGTCATCAAAGGTTCTGTTGACAAACATATTTTTCAAAGTTGAGAAATGTAGTTTAAAGAAATCTTTTTTATCAGCAAAGTCAATGGATCAACCTGATACATGACATACAGTACAACCATTTCTTGTAAACTTTGGCATTTTCCTAGTGATACCACATTGATGTGAAAATCATCTTTACCTTAGAAGAATTAACAGAAAATATTAATAAGCAGTCAGCATAAGCAGCGATGTGAAAATATATAATTGAATTATGAGGGGTAATTCCTGTCAACATCCACATTTGCACAGTTACTGATTTTCTAAATATTTTCATGCAGTAAACCAAGCCATTTACATGTATAAAGAGAGCTTCAGTAAACTTGGACTACAGAATGCATTTGATCAAACTGTTATGAGTCTTTATTCATGCATAATTAACTTGGTGTTTATGTACAACAAATTATAGGTTTTCATATTAGCACTTGCTTAGCATCAAGTGCAAGAATAAACTTTCTCTCTGTGTATCTCTTTCTCCTTCTCCATCTCTCCTTCTTACAGTTATGTTTTTCTTTTTAAAGTTAATCTGCTTATTGACAAAACCATAGTAATTATAATTGAATTCAGCTGCATTCAGATGTGTTTGATTCTGATTTCAGTTACTCTTTTCTATGCTGGCATCATGATTGGCAAATTAGTTTCAGTTTTGATTTATTTCGTTATAATAAATGAAAATTTGGAGGACACAGTAGAAGTGCATACAAGTGAATAATCTGGATAATTGAGCATCTTCCTTCAAAGATAAAGAAACAAGTTCACAAGAACTTACAAATTCCTTCCATTATACAAAAATCATATGGGGAATGTTTGTTTAACATGTACATTTTTATTAACTCTACTGGAAGAGCTTATGCGATGGGCCGTCATCTGCATCTGTCATTCGATGACCCTTCATCTGTTAGCACAAGTTTGTTATTGCTGCACCTCTTAAACATCTAGGAGGATTGCCTTGAAACTTTACACATATGTTCATCCCAAGATCTAGTTGGTTATAAATGAATGGTCATATCAGCTTAGGGTTTCACTATGAAACTTCATATGATGTTAAGTTGGTCCTAAATGAAAATGGTGCTTCCTTTGCAGCCATATTGAAAATGACGTTATCGTTAACCCTCCTGAACAGAAAGTCATGTCAGCATGAGTTTTTCACCAGAAGACTTCATATCATGTCTAAATTGGTTCTAAGTAAAGATGGTATAATTCTTTTCAGTTAGTAGAGAGTCAGATCCTTTGAGAGACTTTTGTTCCACATTTTTCCACACTATTTTACACTTGTATGCTTCATACTAGTTGGTACAAGACCTTTTAAAATTTCTCATTCTTTAATTAACAATATTGTAAATCTGCAGTTTGCAATTTGATTTTCCCCAATCTGATATTTTGGTTGGTGTTTTATGGCTCAGCAATGCAGGTAGGTTATTATTTAGCGTTAATGCAATAAGGGTAAAATGCCTTGCCTAAGGATGTACCACAGTAGCCAACTGTAATCTAATGGTAGGATTCAAATCTACACTATTTTGGTCACAAAGTCCAGTTTCATAGATGTATGAGTAGCAAATGTCTGATATGATAAGCATGAAATACAATATGAGAACAATAAGCTTTTTAAATGAGAGATTTCAGTTCAGATTTGTAATTAAAATGAGTCAGTTTTACAGTATTATACAGTACCCCCATATTATAATGCAGTCCATGGGAACCATGGAGCATACCACTATAGTGAAACTCCCTTATAATGAAGTACATGATACAGTACACTCATTATTACATCGTCCATGGGAACCATGAAGTATACCGCCTCATAGTGAGACTGTTATAATGAAGTACATAATATGTAATAATGATACTACTGAATATTGAAATGCAATCCATGACCATACCCACCTTATAACAGGAACTGTTATAATGAAGTACATAATATGTAATAATGATACAACTGAATAATGAAATGCAATCCATGACTATACCCACTTTATAACAGGAACTGTTATAATGAAGGGCCTTATAGTGAGGGAGTGCTGTAATTTTTAATAGCTTAATTTTCTGTCAAACATTTAGTAATATTTTATGACCTAAAGTAGGACTGATGAACGACTGTTTACATGTGTTGATGGGACACATGGGTAAATTGTTTGATTATGAAATATTGTTTTTATGCGAGTTTACTTTGCCAAAAGAAAAGAAAGATGAAGGATTGGGAAAAAATCAGATTAGTTGCTTCAAGAGAATATAAAACAGACAGACATGAAAATGAGTTTAAGCAAAAGAGGGAAGAGTACATTTCTTGATGGGCAATTCATGAGTTGGTTGGGGCCGATAGATTCTTTGAGAACTAGTCTAATTGGGCATGTAATAGCCTTGCTCTTGGTCATTTTAACAAGTACTTGATTACATCATGATTCATTAAAACAGCTTCAAGGCGACCATTGTGTTCTGAGTGATTAGTGGTAATGTCTTCTTGTAGTTCAAATGAACTATAGTCCATCAATGCAATTGTATTTTTAGTAACTACACAGCATGATTATGTACAGTGACTGCATTATTGTGTTCCATTAAAAATAATTTAGTATTAACTATATCTTTATTCTTGTCTGAAAATTCAGATACTGTTTTGTTGTAGTTCATTGACAACAAATCAGCTGAAAGTAATTGTTCTCAATGGGAGTCATTGTTCCATTTCAGTGGTATTGAATATAGTCAGCAGTCAAATTTCCATAGTTGCATGCTATGTACTAACTTACTTTTACACAAACGCTACATATTCAATTCAGTTATCTCTCTGCCTTCATTTTTTGCTGATTTTCTCAGTTGACATCATTTAATACAGGTAATTTTCAGTTTATTATGCATATTTTGTACAATCTGAATAGTCTTTCATTAGGGATTAAATTTGTACATAGAATGTATACATACATGAAGGGAGTACTCTTTTACATGAATTACAGGTAATGTTTTTCAATATTGTGAAGGGGAATTTCCTGCAATCTGCTTAGTTGGAAATGAGGGATAACACACTTATCATGGAAGGGTAAGGTGGGTGCATGTATTCTGTATTTCATTAATACAGTAGATATTTTAAAATAGATTTAGGTTCGAAGTATTTGACTGGGACTGTATAGAGTTTTAATATTGTATACTTTTTGCCTGGAATTAGGGAGTATGCATTTCTAATGGACTTTCAACTGTATCATGAACTGTGAGGAATCTAATACCATCATGTATGCTGCAGACCCTAAGAAGATTTTTTTATCTTCATTGTCATCATTCTTATCATCAGTATTATTACTACTGCCCTGTGATTTCCAGTGGAAATTTATGTTAATTATTATACAGGCTGTCAAGTCATTATTTGTAATAATTGAATTCTTTATTACATATCTGAATGAAAACAAATTTTTGGCATCAGTTTACGTAAAAGCAAAAGCCACTGGAAGAATAAATGGAAACCCTGTTCAAGTTTTTAAATCATATTTAACATTGCCTGCCTTACTATGTGAGCCAATGTCTCTTTCTAGTTCTGTGATAGTTTGCCCTGTTTTTCAAAGACACATGATGTGCTTGCTGTGCTGAACCAGACAAATCTGTTATTGTTTTTTTGCCTGGAATTGATACTTTATTTTGCATTGAGGGGTTTCAGTCTCATTGTTTATAGCATAGTGGATGTTCTGTTTTTGCAAATATAGTTTGTTTTACTAATAATAGCAACAAACTTCATGGTCATACTGAAATTATTAAGAAAGTCTAGATCCATATTCCTTTTAGATCAATTTTTTTATGTCAAGGAGGCAACTCAAATGTAAGATAATTATTAGACCTGATTGTAGTTTACTGTCTTGGATGTCTTTTCACTTAGGTAATACTTGAAACTCTAGTTGAAAAGAGCTTTTAAAATGAAACCACAACAATAATTCCTGAAATAATGTTCAAATGTTCATGGAAAATTCTCCAGTGACATGTAAAGACAAGATAATGTGGAGGAATATTCTGAAGATTATTTTGTGCTGTACATTTATGATCAGAACTAGGGACACTAAATAGCAGTCTCTCTGAGTTGTACTGTTCCATTGCATCTTATGTAAATTATGTTTATGATCGGTACATGTAATAGGAACATGAATAACAAGATCTCTAGAGTTGTTCTGTTCCTTTGGATCTTATGTAAATTCGTATCACTTCAATGCTGAAAATCGTTCATGTTCTCACTACTTTGATTATACAAAGTCCAGATTTTTCCTTTCTGTTTTATATATAATATTTTGCAAGAGCTTCCTTGGTGTGTCCTTAGGAAAGGCTTTTAGCTCATTTGTAATACATAGCCAGTTATAAATGTTTTAAATCTGCTGTTAAAACCAATCCAAATACAGAAGCATTAAAATTTGATTCACCAACAAAATCTTAATATTTTTCCAAGCTGTTTGAAAAGCATTCCAGCTGCATCATGCATGTATTTATCTCCATCAGTTTGCCATGCTATGTAGACTTCACAAGTGTTTTGTGCCAACCTACTGTCTCACTTGTGGCTGACTTGCCATAGATTTAACTCTAAATTCACACACTGATAACCCACTCCCACCCCACCCTCACACCTAGTGTCTCACATGTGTCTGACTTGCCAGAGATTTTCCTCAAAACTCAGACTCTGATAATTCCAAAGCTGCTGCCAGAAAAATGAAGCCCATGACTCACCATACTTACGTAAGTGAAATCAAGCTTGGTGCTCAGCATTAAGAGGTTAGTGTTAGGACTGGTCGGCCTGGTGTCAGGATAATGTGACAGGGTGGGACATCATGATACATGTCTGTGGCATGATGTCCCAGTGCTAGACATCACTATAAACTGTCACACTGCGGACATCGTAGCGATATGACTGAAATTTTTTTAAAGCTACGTTAAAAATCTAAATCACAAACACACACAAGACACTTTAATGCTGGCATGTTGAAACCTACATGGCATTCATCCAGACACTCAAATACTGGCATGTTGAAACCTGTATGGCATTCATCCAGACACTTTAATGCTGGCATGTTGAAGCCTATACAGCATTAATGAGAATACCCGATTCTGTATAACTAAGTTGAATGATTGTATGCACACTGCGGGATTCCAGCTTTAAAATGTAAACTTCAGTTAGATTAAAAGAAGCTTAGATTTTGCCCGAAATAGATAAACACACATGCACATGCATATACACATAAACAAACATGCACAAATACACACATAATTCTCCTAAGATAAAGTACAGGATTCGGTTTGCAAATTTGGTCACCAGAGCTATTTTGTGGAATGCTATATTTGATTTATTGTCAGGCCCACATTAGTGGGAAGTGTGGCATAACAGTTAGTTTGCAGCATCAACAGTTTGTTAAAATTTATGTCACACTTTTTCAGCAGTGCTTTATGTGCTTGACATGACAACTATTGCCATATTTTTGCTGCCTTAATTATTTGTTCATTTACAACTTCATGTACATTAAAATAATTGACAGGCTGTACTACGTAGCTTTGATGTATTAGTTAATCACTTAGTTCTATAAATTTTTGTCCAAATTTTGCTATCGTATATACTTACCAAATTCAGTCCAACTGCAAACGCAGACCCTGATCTGTCATTGCATAATGCACGATCAGATAAGAATCAGTCTTTGTTGCACCAGTTACTCCAAACAAACTGTATATACCCACTAATATAGACGTAACACTCACTTACTGTTATATGTGCTTATAAGTCGAGTCAAATTGTAAACAACAAAGATCCTAATCTGCTGTATCTTAATGTTATACTGATTACTCTTAACAAACTGCATGGACCCAGATCTACCGGTGCATTATGCAATGGCAGATCTAGGTCTGCACAGTTTGCAGTTGGACTTACAAGTGAGTATAGACAGTTAATAGCCGTATTCATACACGTGATATGCCCTTGAAGCCAATGCCAATGATGTATGTATGTTATGTTTGTATTTATTTAATGTTTAATAGCCGAACAGCAGAATAATAGATTTATTGTGCGGATTAAATGTAAAATGTAAATATAAAGAATTCACAAAAAACCTTACAAAAATAAACTCTGCCATGAAAATACAAACATAAAGGTAAAAATATAAAATCCTTAAAATATGGTTTTAAATTTGTTTATATAAAATGCATTTTCTCAAAAAGTCCAAGATTTTTACCATAAAAGTTCCTTAACTAACTTTGCATCAAAAAATGTGTCTGATAGATTGGACAAGAATGTGTGAATGGAACCATTGAAGATATGCAAAGAGAGTGGACATCCAGTTTATATTTTCTTAAAAAGAAATTGCTGTATCAGTCTGTTGTGGCTTGCAGTGTTTGTAAAATAAAGTTAATGTAGTTTTACTTTGCTAACGACTTTTGAGTAAATAATTATTTTGTGGTTTTTTGATAAGTTGTATATTTGAAATTGAAACAAATGCCTATTCTTCTCAAATCTAATCTATGTTAAAAGACAACAGAGAAAATTTATTTTACATTTCATATTGTACAAAACATTTAAAATGTAACTTTATTGAATGTAGCATATTTGTCGGTGTTCATATACCTACATGTATCAGTAGTTACTGTAATGAATGAGTCACTTCATAGTTAAATGCTGGTCTTTAGTACAGGTGTAACAGTCTTTTGTATCCACCCTTGGATTGTCAGTGTTATTGATTTTCTTCTTAGGTGTATGTTGCAGTTCAATGCTGAACCCCATGTATGTTCCAACATTTATTTTGGGTTGTCATACACACTCTTTTTCCCTGGAAGTCCTCCTTTTTGGTCCTTAAATCTGTATAGATAAATCATGCAAATATACCCACTCTTCAAGTGTCCTCTTTATTGAAAATCAATTATGGTTACCCTAATTTATTGCAAGGAGCTAACTCCTAACCTATGTTCCGTTTTTGCACATTTTTCAGTGGTAACCTATTATTTGTTGTCAGTTGGAAAGAACCAGTGATAAAGTTCTGTTTCATATGACTGCCTCCAACTTCTCAAAAGGTCTGATGATGAAAACTTGAATAACTGATCAGATAACAATTTTGCTCATTGTGTCAGTTTTGCAGAAAACCTACCATATACAGTTGTATAATGGTTTGTAAGTTAGGGTCCAACTGCAAACAACAAAAACTCTGATTTGCAGTTATACTGTTTGTTCTGCTGATTCCTCAACAAACTGTGTGGATGCAGATCTACCAGTACATTATGGGCCATTAGATCTTTGTCAATGCACTTTGCAATTGGATCTGACTTGTATGCAGGTATAGACATCAAGTCCCTAAAAACATGCTCACTATGACTATATACTTGCTTATAAGTCATAGTCAAACTGCAAACATCAAAGATGATCTGCCATAGTATAATGTGCCTGATGATCAGGGTCTGTGTTCTTTGTTCTACTGATTACTCCTAACTGACTATACACACCCAGATCTGCTGGCACCTTATACAAAGGCAGAGCTTGGGTCTTGGGTCTATGGAGTTTGCAGTTAAACTCGACTTATAAGTGAGTACATATGGTAAATCATCTGGAATAAATTAATATCAAGTCCTTTTTTATATTACAATATATTACTTCTGATAAGATTGCACATTGAAACATTATAACAATGAAAGCATAGATAAGGCATTACACACTTGAATATCTTTTATTTTCTGTTCTTTAATGATTTGTAACGAGTGGCACTTTTAGAAAAATAAAGATTTATGTCAACATTGCAAAGTACAGACAACTTTTCTTATAGCAGTATTTACAAATTAAGATTTGAATGTTATTAATATTACAAAAAAGGTTTAGTAATTAATCTCAGAATAAGACAAGCTACTATGCAATAGACAGACTGAAATAAACAAATTCTTTAGATTTTCCCAACAGATGAATAATGACCAAATAACATTGGCATGCAGACAGGTTTGAAGGTGAATTTTGGACAGTATTCATTTATTGAAAACTATGCAGGTATTGGGCATGGTTATGGACTTTCAGCAAATAATTGTAAAAGTGTATGCAAATTTCATGTTACCTGATCAGTAGCATTATTTACATCCATTTGGATGGTATCTCTTTGAAAAGCAGGTAGTAGTTGTCCTGAACAAACTTTGTTACTGGCACTTATCTTTCAGATTTCAAATTAAAAAAATTTTGTAGAAAAAAGCATGCAAAAACATTTTTGGACAGAGTTTAAAACCACCTGTTGAAAAAGTACAAGATGGCAAAATTGAACTTTGAAGTATATTGTTTATTGAAGATATTACAAGATGGCTGAAATAATTTCTCGCAAACAGCTGTGTTGATAAATGGAACATTTAATGTTTATACAGCCTTGGTGACCTGTACAAACTCACACTTGTAATAATAATCCAGCTCTAGTGACTTGTGCTACTGTGAGTACTCTCCCTGTAATAATCAAGGGAGGCTAGCTGCATTTTATTTTAATGGGGGCCAAATTTATGTGGTCTTAATTTTTTCTTACATTTCACTGGAATCTAATTCATGGCTTATTGAAATGAATATAAAAATGTGCAAGTCTGAGCTAATACCCAATGTTGAACCTAGTTTTTTGGTGGACTGATCATTTTATTCAGTACATGGTGATTTCGAGGGATAAACTCTGTTTACTTGTTACTTATAATAGACATATCTTGAACTATTTTACACCAGTGAGAAAATGTCACTTACATGTAGAAAAGGAGACATTTATGCTACACAATGGATGCTTCGTTTCATATTTAACCAGGAGTAATACTTGGTATGATGTAATGTTACAGTGCACTGTGCTTCTAGTTCGTTACAGTCTGTACTTGCTTATAAGTCGAGTCATATTGTAAACAAGAACCTGATCTGCTGTATCATAATGCACCTGCAGATCAGGGTCTATCTTGTTTGTTCAACTGATTACTTCTAACAAACTGCACAGTCCCAGATCTGCATTATGTAATGGCAGATTTGGGTCTTTGCAGTTTGCAGTTGAACTCATTTTATAAGCAAGTATATGTAGTCATAATGCACCTGCAGATCAGGGTCTATCTTGTTTGTTCAACTGATTACTTCTAACAAACTGCACAGTCCCAGATCTGCATTATGTAATGGCAGATTTGGGTCTTTGCAGTTTGCAGTTGAACTCATTTTATAAGCAAGTATATGTAGTTAAGTGCGATGCTTGCATGGTGCAGTATTGAGTCCGAAGAGTGAAACCAGTGTAAACAAGCTGAATTTTATTTATTTTTAATGTTAGAATCAAAATAATGATTTCAAATGAACTATCTGTATCAAAAGATAAATTCCTGTTTTTTCAGTTATGTGCTGGAGGGATTATAAAAAAATTTTCACCAAAAACTGGATTTTACCTATCAATTGAAATAGATAATTGTTTTCAGTCAAATTTATTTAAATCACATCAGTAAACAGGTCTCTATTCAATCTGGCTCCCAATATATTTGTCCCTTTTTGAAATTCTACAAGCGTTGACTTGAACTCAAAACCAGATTTTCATTTTTTCAACAATAACTGTAAAAACTATCACAAGTATGATGATCTCCCTAAAGCATTTCCATCAAACATCATGCTGACCATTGTTTATTAGGATATAATTTCTTGTGTAGAGGTTGCTTCCTCTCCTCCTCCACCCCCACCTCCTGCTTAAAAAGCATAGTGAAAATTAACATCTTTACATTGTAATGTTTGGGCATTTATAGTTTATCATTAACCAAA
>JAECUM010028457.1:0-49611 GCA_016617855.1 Megalonaias nervosa | reverse complement strand
ATATATATATATATATATATATATATATATAATTTTTTCTAGTCCCCCTTGAGATGGATGTGAAGCAGAAAGCAACAATCATTGGAGCTGCCTTCTTGGTGGTTTGTAGTATTTTTTTTTATAATTTCCTTTACTCTAAGTATTCAGTGGATGTGTCTGACCACACATTCTCATGAATCTTTCTGCAACTTAGCTCCATTCCCCAATTTTGGCTTTTTCTTAAATTTCTGCATTATGTATGTCACAATTCTTTGTGTAATTCAGTCAGGTTTACTTTAAGTAATTTAGCACATTTGTGAGAGTTTCTGCTGGAGTGAAAGTTTCAGAAGCTATCATCAAAAAGTCAGTTTAAATCATAATAGTCCATACTAATTGCAGTCTGTGCCCATGTTTTTATATCCAAGAAAATGTTTTATCGTATTTACATTATGAAATTAAATACCATCTTGTATTCAGAAAGTATTGTCTGGACAACAGTGAATTTGGTGAAAGTCTAAAAGCTGTGTAACTTGCGGTGGAACCAATGTAATAAAAGAGTTTGCAGCAAGCCAAACATTTTTATTAATATGTGGCAGTCCTACAGCGGTCACCTTTTCTCTCTGTTAATCTGTATATGGAGGTGTCTGTCCATCCATTTACACTTCTTGTAACTATGAAAGCTCTGCAATCCCTCCACACAGTTGGATAATACATTTGGTAGGTGAGTAGTATATTACATGTAGATGTGCCTTTTCAAGGCTGATCTTTTAGGTCTTTTATTGCTAATAGGTCTCTAAAAGGTTATCCCTGTGCCTTTTTGAGGAGAATAAGGGATTACCTATATGTTATTCAACTCATTCTGGCATGAATGGCTGGATAATTGTCAAGCAATTCCTCAACACACTGTTCTGATATGTATGGGTGGATAATTGTCATGCATTTCTTCAACACACTGTTCTGACAAGTATGGGTGGATAATTGCAGTTCCTCAACACAGTTTAAGACTTTAGATCCTGGAACATTATTTGGAGATTTATGTAATTGCCTACAGCAGTATTAAAATTTAGATGCAGCCTTTGTGAGTAGTGGTGGGGCTTGGTTTATATAGATGTAAAATTAGGAGACTGGTCTGTTTAAGAACTGATATGTGTGTGACAACTGATTCAAATGTCAAAGAAAATGTTAGCTTGGGGCAGGGGGTTGAATGGTACTATTGGTCATGCCCCATAGACATATAGTTGAGGCCACTTGGTCACAACTTGGAAACTGTTGAGATTCTCCACTCTTTATATATATATATATATATATATATATATATATATATATATATATATATATATATATATATATATAGTAATGAAAGGAGGAATTAGGAAATGCAGCTGACTTCAATCACCACTGGTATGTTTTTACCCTGATGGACTTTATCATAATTGCATAGATTAAGTGGGGTGGATGGGAGAATAACAGAGTTGACTATGCCAATACTTGTGCTGGTAAAAATGATGTTGAGTGTAATTCAACTACATGTAGTGGTGTCTTTAAGGCATTTTTAGGTCACATTTATGAAATAGAAGTATGTTATTGTATGACCCTTCTGCATCATTGCCCACACATATTAAAGCATATAGATATATGTACACCCTCACTGAATGTCAGCCATACTTTCTAAGTGCTGGGAAGCAGTTTGGGTTTCATATCTACCCCTTGGGGAAGGGGTTGAAAGGGTTAATATATATATATATATATATAGATTAGTTTTTTACATTCTTGGTTCATTTTATTTCCGATGCTCTGTTCATACTAGAATGATCAGGCACAATAACTTGGGTTGTCTTTGCATTTAGCTCATGACCAAATTACACACACACAAACGATGGCTAGATTCATGAAAGTCGGTGAGGAAATGTAATTTGATGTGTACTACAATCTTAATGTATAAGTAGGTACATGTGACCTATATTTCATGTTTCATTTACTTGGGGAAAAGCACCTAGCTCTCATTTCCTAAAGGTGCTTAGCTTCCATTTCCTTAGCATGGTATATCCAGTAATGTGTTAAAAGTGATGTTGATACCAACAAATCAAAACAAAACAAGCTTTATTGAATTGCTGTATATATTATGGCCATTATTAAAAAATAGGCACATAACCAATCATTTTACTGACAGTTAATCAAGTTAGGCATCTTTCTGACTACAGACTGAGCTGATTCAACTCTAGTGTAATATAAATAAATTTTTCCAAGCTTTATCAAGTTTTTGAACTTGCTAGACCCAGGCTGTTCTGTCTGTAGTGGCGATATAGGTATTTTGCAAACATGCATTTGCTAGATTTCTAACCTTATTTGCAGGAATTCATTGCCTTTGAGATTGTAAAGCACACGAGGTAGTAATTTGATTCAGTCCCCAAGATGAAAGATGTCCAGAATGGATTGCAGCTTGAATGCAGAAAGTTAAATTTGTGTCAGAAGACTCTAATGGCTTACACCATTTGTTTGTTTATAATTTAATAGAAAGGATGAAATGCAACACACCTGTAAATAAGCTGTGTAACAATGCAGTTCATAGTATATATTATGTATATTTGATGTGCATTTAGAAAAACTTTTAGAATAAATCTGATTAATTTATGAAATTATTTCATTATGTTTAATCATGTTAGGTTTGTATTTTCTTATCAATTAGGTGTTATAAAGGACTATGTTCACTTTGGATTAAAATCGGCACAACCGATAGATATTTATTGTTTTCCAAATGTGCCTAATATACACTCAGGTACTTTATAGAACAATCTCGTTTTCAGCATGCATCTTCTTTGCATATTATATGAGGTGTTCTGTTTATTTACTATGGTGTACAGCAATTGTTAGTTGTCTTTATTACTGACAAATATGGTTGAATACTATTATGAATTACAGCTACGTATTAGTAATGTGTGTGTGTGTAAGAGAGTGCAAGAGGGGGTGGGGGTAGGCCAAACAGTTTCTTTTGCATAATTGTTTTTATTGATTCTGTTATTGTTTTTGGAGTTTTTGCCTTTACAGCTGCTCTTAGGATATTGTAGCTTGATTGGAGTAGGTATATGTTTCATGGAAGTAAATTAAAGAAAGAATCCCTGATTATGTTAAATATCACTGCAGTAGCATTCATTTTTGTGTCAGCCAAAATTATCCCCCTTAATAAACACACACCTATCTACATAATACACACATGCATACCTACCTAAACACACACACACAAACACATACACTTACACACACACACACACACAAACACATACCTACATAAACACACACCAACACATACCTACATAAACACACACACACACACACATAATAAAGATGTCCAGTGAATAATTGTACCAAAGTATAAATGGGTTTTCCAATATTTATTATATTTGTTTAGACAGGTGAGAGACCATTTAAAACATCTATTGGATGACAAACACTAAAATTGGATAGAAGAGAGTGTGACTGATTTTGAGCCCATATCTATTTAGTTGTTACCTGTGCCTTCTGGTTTTTTTTTTATCAAAACGATAAATACAAGTAGAAGATACTTCATCATAATCGGCTTCATCATTTTTAAGGTTACAACTGCACAGGTTAAATATTACATTCATATTGTG
Source organism: Megalonaias nervosa (assembly GCA_016617855.1). Taxonomy (NCBI): domain Eukaryota; kingdom Metazoa; phylum Mollusca; class Bivalvia; order Unionida; family Unionidae; genus Megalonaias; species Megalonaias nervosa. Next base: position 46,003 of record JAECUM010028457.1, on the reverse strand, counting down.
TATTTTAGATATCCTTGTGTTTGCTTTCACCAGTTCAGACGTTTAGAGTAAAGTGTTGCAGTGTTTATCTATTTGAACATCTGTACCCATACTATATACACCATATTTTATGTAATTTTCGTACACGAAAAAATAATTATTAATTTCAGTGTACGAAAAATTATATGTAAAATAAAAAATAATTATCATTTGGTGGTACTGACCGTGTACGAAAAATAAAAGGATCATACCAAAACAAGTTCTACGGTACACACGCTACTTGACAACCTAACGGTACAAACGTACAAAGTAAACGTATATTTTCTGTCTCATTCTGCTCTCAATTCAAGAATCTAATTACAATAAATCAAAAGTACTGTTGTTATTAGTGAACGAGAGAGAGAGAGAGAGAGGATTATGTCTCAGTGTGCAAGCTCGTATGCATTTAGAACACATCTAGTTGTTATGTTGTGTAATATTGACAAAATGATCAAGATGGTTTGAACATGTATAAGTTATCGGTATTATTTTTTGGTAAATTGTACGCAATGATGTGATCCCACATCATCAAGAAATTAAGTGCAAGTTGTATTTTTACCGCAACAATAATCTCATTATCAAATTGCAATAAAAAATAAAGAACTTGAAATCAACGTTTAAGTTAATGTGCGTGAGTGCGCGCACACGCGCGCGTGTGTGTGTGTGCATGTGCGCCAGAGAGATCAAACAAAATTTTTTCAGTGTACAAGACCGTATTTATTCAGTGTAGTTTTTATTTGTAGCTTTTGCAAAGAGAAAAAAAAAGACTATTTTCAGTTACCTGAGGAGTGGGATAATCTTCATGTATTACGACCCTACTATATTCCATTAGGAATAAACACCGCTAAATCAACAGTTCATTCTTGTTTTAATTACGATGTACATTCACAACAACCATGTGGCTATACAGTGTTATTTACAAGGTAATTAAACATGCTTAGCGCTTTGGTTATTCCAGTTGAAACCAGATTGAGGGCAAGAATCGACTGAAGAGGTCAAATCAGCGAGGCTGCCAGTAGGGAAATGAGGCTCGCTTTAGGGAAATGAAAGTCTGTCAATGTGCTGTTGAGGCCGTTGTCCATATAGCAGATGTTATAAGGACAAGTAATCATATGCATTACTTGTTATTTGAACTCGCCAATAAAGATAATAGTGGGGTATATCACAGAATAGATTTGCAATAAAATGTTAATTATATCCAAGTCAAAACAGAACAAGCACTTAAAAGATAGTATATGTATATATACGAATCGATTTAACGGAGTCCGTGACTTTCAAATTTACGATGGAAAATGACAAGGTTTTTATATTTTATGTTTGTATGACTAATGAAACAATAAGACTAGTTGACCAATGGTCTGTGGTCTTTATTTCAGCATGTACTGAGATGTAATTTTTGTTGGATAAGACAATATCAAAGGGCTTCCGAACTCGTTTTAAAATGCACATGGTGTTTTGTTATGGTGACGGACTTAATAAGGAGAACTAATTAACGATACTATTTAAAGGTATGGTCTGTGCAGTCCTTTGTTCATTTGTTAATAAACACCAGTAGATACTGTAATGACAATAAGAGTTTATGCACATGGGTGCCTGCAGAATCTTTTGCAAAAGGGGAGGGTGCGGGTCAGTCAGTCACGGCAGGGAGAGTTAGTATAGTAAGCAGTCTGAAACTAAAGCTAATATTTACTAAGCATTTTGAACAGAATCTTGTGGCATATTTTTAGCTTCATTTGCACGATTAAACTTGTCGGAATATATATTGCAGTATGATTTCCAGGGGGTCACGTGACCCCCCTTGACCTATGCTGCGGGCGCCCATGCTTATGCATCAATCATATTTTCTCACAAACAATTAATCATTAATTTTTGTAAAAACAAAATGGGAATACGGTATTTTTGATCTTTTTTGCAAACGTAAATCTTCTTAGTGGAAATTTTATGTCCAATAATTTGATGAATTTTTCATATAAAGTGATATGTACGAAAAATTATGATACATTTAAATAATTATTATTTTGATAACTGGATTGTGTATGAAAAATTAAAGGGTACGAAAAAATACATGAAATACGGTATCAGGCATTGGCAACCTATGGCCCACATTCTGGTCTTCTCAGCTTATATACATCTTAGGGTGTGGCTTTAAAAATTGCTTCTCATGGTCTCCTCCTTGGGTGAAGTTTGTGCATACCTGCTATTTATTATTTTAACCCAGATTTGCAAACAGCAGCATAGGTAATGAGATTTCAGTTAATCTTGGAGTATTGCCTGTTTGTATTATAAACATATTTTCACTACCCTGTCTTTTGGATATAATTATACATGTGTCAGTATCATTTGAAGTTTTCTTCATTTAAATAAAAAAATATGCTGTTAATTGAAGTTTTAATCCCTATACTTGCATGGAATATGGTAATCATTACCTTTATACCACTGGCACAGATACAGATTGTTTATGTACTTGATACATATTTATGTTTCTGGAATCGATATATGTTTTAATGTAATTGATATATATTTATTTTTATGTCATTGATACATATTTATTGTATGCAATTGATACATATTCATATTTTTCAGACGGGTTTCTTAACCGTTTTCTGCCTAACCATAAACTTAAAGCTTAGGCGAATTTCAAACGGACTTTATTTCTGGCGGAATTTTAGGCGAAATATGCAGATTAGTTGTCCTAAGATTCCGCTTAAACAAAAAAATCCATCTAAGATTTCTGCCTGAAATAAAATTCTACCTGAAAACCTCCCCCTCTGAAATTTCCACCCGAAAAAAAAATCTGCCTAAGGTTTCCATCTAAAAAATGGCTGCTTAAAATATCTACATAAATATCATCTAATAAAAAATCTGCTTCAGATTTCTATTAAACTGCCGAATGATTCTTAGACATTATTGGGAATCAATGATAAATATTCACAATAATTTTTAAAATGGATCATAAATTTTATTTTGACAGATATTATCAAACAAGATTTAGGTTTTTCTTGTCATTTTCTTTCTTGCATACAAAACATAATCCATGATGGCATCACTTTAGTCTTTTTCGTTTCACTGAAAGTTTGGTGAGATTTCAAATATTTCGACCAAAACTTTCATTGAAATTGTGGCGAGATCTCACCAAAATTTCACTGAAATATTAGTGAGGTTTCACAAAAATTTTGGCCAAAACTCACTTAAGTTTTGGCAAGATCTCTAACATTTCACTGAAAGTTTTGTGAGAGTTTACTAAAACTTTCATGAGATTTCACTAAAATTTTGATACTATATAGTATTTTACTGAAGTTTCAGTAGTGTTTCAGACATTTCAAAAGGTTTCAAATAAATAATGGATATGAATTAAACAGGACTTTATTAACCAAGGTGATATTTCAGTGTACATGAAAAAAATTATACAGATGTTGTAATTATATGACATCCAAGGCAAGGGATATGGGAGTTAATAATAATAATAATAATAATAATAATAATAATGCGAAATTACAGAAAAGCATCCATTTGAGACGTTGATTATGAAAAGAAGAAATGTTAGGAGCCTGCATTGTCACTGGTGTACTGCACACTTGATTTTTCATTAATGTACAAACTATGATGCTGTTGTCGTCTTTTGAATTAGTCCTTGTTCCATAAGCAGCCGTGACAAACGTTTATCATGATATAATTACTCTTATTTTACACTGAATTTTAACACACCTAGAATATTTTAATATTACTATCAAAGTCGGAGTTAAACTATGATATCCACAAATTGGACTCAAACATATATAATGGACACTTTACGCATTTCTTTTTATAACTGTCGTTCATTAACAAGAAATATACAAAATGTAAGAACTTTATGTGATATTTCCGATATTTGTTTCTTACAAGAATTGTGGCTTCTCGACAGTGAGTTAGACTGCCTCTCATCCGTACACGACGAGTTCTATGGATCAGGGGTATCGCCGATTGAATCTTCTAACGATATTCATACAGGTAGACCTTACGGAGGTGTCGGGGTACTATACCGTAGATCTCTCGCAAGTATTATACAAGTACAACACCTCGATGATCCCAGATTAATAGGTATTACTATCAATACAAGGGATTCCTCCTTGCTTTTTGTCAATATCTATTTACCATGTGATCTAGCTGAAAATTTTGGGGAATTTGTAGATTATTTGGGCAAAATTAATTCTATTGTAGAAAATGCTAATACAATAAATGCTTATGTAATAGGAGATTGGAATGCTAATACGCTCAAATCCACTCCCTTTGGAGATGAACTTCGCCTATTTTGTGACGAATATGGTTATATCATATCGGACTTAAAACTAATAGTTGACAACACAAAAAATTTTACTTACATCAGTGATTCACACAATACAGTGTCTTGGTTGGATCATTGTGTCTCTACACAATCTGCTCATTCTGCTATAAGTGATATGAGTATAATACACACCCTAGTAGGGTCCGACCATCGCCCTACTTTAATGACTATTAAGACTGATCTACTTCCTAGATTTGATTCTTGCCACAATGAACTCTTAAACTTGAAATACAACATTAATTGGTCAGACCTTACTTCTGACGAAAAACTGAATTATACTCAGACATCTGCATTTTTATTAAACAAGATTGAGATCCCACATGGTGTTGCGATCTGTAATGACCATGGTTGCATTAATCAGGTGCATATGAAACAGATAAATGGTTTATACGCTGATATAGTAAAAGCTTTATCGAAATCCGGTAATAGATTGACTAGAAAATCCAAACGTGGCCACCGGGTTATACCAGGCTGGAATGACTGTGTCAAAGAACTACACGACTTTGCACGAAATGCTTACCTAATGTGGCGTGATAACGGTAAACCTCGTCATGGACAATTAAGTAACCGAATGCGTCAAACAAGAGCACAATTTAAGTATGCTCTTAGATTATGCAAGAAAGATGAAGTAAAACATAGAGCAGACTCGCTAGCACAAAAATTTGAAAATGTCGACCAACGTGAATTCTGGAAGCAAGTTAAACAAAGTACTACGACAACTTCCAATAAACTACCAATCTGCATTGATGGGAACCATGGTCAAAATAATATATGCAACATGTGGAAAAATCATTTTGAAGACTTACTCAATAGTGTTAAAAACGATTCGAATAAGAAGCGTGTTACTTCAGCATTGAATACCCCTTCTGCTCATATTGAGGTAATCACATTATCTGAGATCCAAAATGCAATAACAAGACAAAAAGGTGGTAAATGTCCAGGATCAGATTTTTTATATGTGGAACATTTTAAATTTTCAGATACTAGACTTCATGGGCTATTAATGATTTTATTTAATTGTATGTTTGTGCATAACTTTGTACCAGATGATTTCACAAAAGTTACAATTATACCGCTACTAAAAAGCAAAATTGGTAACCTGGCGGACAAAAATAACTACAGACCTATAGCTCTTACGACTATTATCTCAAAAATATTTGAATGCATCATACTACAAAGATGTGAAGTCACAATCTCCGATAATCAGTTTGGTTTTAAAAAGCAGCATTCAACAGATTTATGTCTATATGCCTTTAAGGAAACCGTCAGCTATTATGTAGAACATGGCAGCCCAGTATTTGCATGCTTTTTAGACGCTAGTAAGGCATTTGATAGGGTCAATCATTGGACACTCTTTAAAAAGTTGCTTGATATTAAAATACCTGTATACATAGTTCATACTTTAGTTAACTGGTATGGCAAACAGTTGTATTATGTGCGATGGGGAAGTGTAATATCCAGCGCTTTCCATGTAACCAATGGAGTGAGGCAGGGAGGTATTCTTTCCCCTTTGTTATTTAATATATACATAGATGAGTTAAATCGTATCCTGGGCCAGTGTTACGTAGGGTTACGTCTGCCACCAAATGTGTTGTTTCTTAACAATTTTAGTTTTGCTGATGATATGTCACTGATAAGTCCTTCTATCACAGGTTTAAGGAAATTATTGAAGATATGTGAACAATACGCATTAGAGAATGATATCATCTATAATACACAAAAATCAGTATGCATGGTCTTTCAGCCAACTTCTTTTAAATTACCATCACCTCCCCCTGTACATCTTAACGGCAATGCTCTTACGTATGTCGACAGTTATATGTATTTGGGTCATATTTTGAAATCCAATCAGTCAGATAATGAAGATATGATGAGACATTATCGATATTTGTGTACTAGAACAAACATGCTTCTACGCAAATTTAAGAATTGTTCATTGAGTATCAAAATTAGATTATTCAAATCTTATTGCTGCACTATGTATTGTGCTCCACTGTGGACAAACTTTAGTGAATGTATGAAAAGAAAACTAGTAATTGGTTATAATAATAGTCTTCGTTTTCTATTAGGTCTTCCTAGATGGAACAGTGCCTCCAACATGTTTGTAAATTATAATGTATTCAGTTTTGAGGAAGTAATGAGAAAGTATGTATTCTCAATGATAACAAGACTATCTAATAGTGAGAACTGTATATTGAAATCACTTTGGAACTATGACATTCATTTAAATTCTCATATTATTAGTAGATGGAACAAATTACTCTTTAAATGTGCCACTTAATTTCATTCTTAACAATGCAGGGCACAGTCCATTGTTGTAGATGTGTCTGTATACTTGTAAATATGATATATATGTTCTTTTATGTTTACAATGTTTTACTTTATATCCGTATTTTAATTTAGATGTATGGACTATGTAGTCTGAAATAAAGAATTCTTATCTTATCTTAATATACACAATAATACCACCAACGATATTGAAGGATGATTCTACTCGTGGGCAAAAAAAATCCGCAAAGATATGACTATCTTTGATATACATGGGTATCCGGCAACAATATCAACAATATTCCCACCAGTGATCTATACGTTGTCCCTCCTTAAATTCTGGAAGTTAATCAGTTTGGAGTTATATAACTTTGAAATCATCCTGGTTCAATTCCTTGTCATGTTTAGCACGTTAGCCGCTACTGTAAAGCTCTTTATGGCACAAAGAGCAAAATGCTAGTCCTGGAGTTCAGTTTTTCATACGGATTGAGCAATTACGTTCCCATTGAACTTGCAGTCAAGCTATTCTCACTGCCGCACAATTTTCAAATGGTTATTCAAGCTCGTTTCTGCTTGAAAATTCGAATCGCCATGTTTAGCCAGCATGCTCATTCCCATCAGTTTTCGTTACGCGACGATTCATTGGGCAAGTAAAAATTTGTACCAATCAGAAAGCTCTTTACAGCGATCATCTGTTAAATAATAGACGGAACAAATACTTATTAGAAAGCTCATTGCGGAATGGGACCGGATAGAGCATTTTTTTTTTAAAAAAAAGTTTTGGAGACGATATTAAAAAAAGGGTCCATATTGAGGAAAATCAGATTCAGATCAGGAGAAAAGCGAAATTCTGTATTAAAACGGAAAACAAGAAAACTTGTTTGAGGGCAGTTAACTCCAATTGAAGTTAAACAAAAATACAACAACAAAAATTTGAAAAAGAAGGTTAACAAGGAAAGATGTGGAAAAAAGTTATTGTGCCCAAAATGAACAATAAAATTACAGCTATCAGAAACAGGAAATATAAATGTTGCTGAAAATCATTCAAATTGTACAGGAAACAAAAAATAAATTTTATTACATCTTATTGATATTTTTTATTGAAATGTCAGTGATATTACAATCACAAAATATCACTATATTTTCAGAATTTTTGACAAACTCTAAGTGAAATTTCAGTCACAAATTCTCACTTATATTTTTAGAAATGTTGACAATCAGTGAAATTTCAATCACAAAATTTCACTGAAATTTTCAGAAATTTTGATAAAATCTCCTAATTACCATAATTTTATTGAAAAAAGGACGTTTGAGTGAATGTCCAAAAATTTTCACTGTGATTTTGCTGAAATTTCAGTCACATTTTCACTAGGGTATGATTTTTGTAGAGCATATTTTAATAGGAAGCAAAACAAAATTATTTTTCAGAGTAAACAGATAGATCAAGTCCAAAATCCACCTTGCACCAAATTTTCTAAGTCCAAAGATTCATCTATGCTTGTAGTTCTTTTGATAAAGTTCAAAATTACTCCTAACATTTTTGCTAAAATCAGTCTAAGTCCAAAATCCGTCTTAAAGTAGGAAAATGAACTGGACAATCAGAACTTTTCCGTCTAACAGTTATCCAAAATTAATATAATTATCATGACATACCAATGTTTAACAATGATAATGATTGTTCCTATTCAGAATATTCAGTCTGGTTGCATCCATGTAGAAATGTCTTGTACTGATTTGTCATACATTTGTTTGCATCCAGAGTTGAATCTGATTGATTTTTATGGAAATATAAAGTTTTTCTGAGTTTTTGAGCTACAGTAGAGTAAGACCCCAAAAGCAAGTAATGGAGTTTTGCATTCCAGATCCATATTGTGTATAATTCAGACATTAAGTATCAACATATAATTGGTGGTTTATTAAGTGCATAAGAATTTGTATTAATATTCTGATCATGTTTACATTTTCTCTACTTTTTTGGTCATGTCTTTGCCTGTTTTTAAACATCTGTGGAAATAAATTAAAGAAAAGTGACATGCATGTGTTTTCTTCAAATTTATATGAGTATATATTCACCCTTCCACATTGGCTACACTGACATATACATGTACTCTAACTCCCATCAATATTTCTATTTGAATGAGATAGTTCAGGTTATTAATTCTTCAGAGAGTATTTTCCATGATACTATAACACTTGAGCCTGCCTTCCATATGGAAAAAAGTGTTTATGGATTAAAGTTGCAAATTTATTCCATATGGAATTTTCACTTGCTGTGAAGTACTTATGGAATTGATATGGAATAAATTGTCTGATTCCATAAGTTTTTCAGTCCATATCTCTTCCATATGGATTCCTGAAGTATTCCATATGGAATCCATGAGAAGTTTCTGTACGGGAATTGTTGGCCTGATGAACGTTTTAAATAATCTACCCCAAGATTGTTTTCTGTGAGAGTTTTGGAACCACTAAAAATATTTGCCACAAAATATATTTGTGTGATCTGTCCCAAGTTTCAGCTGAAAGAGGTTTTGGGGAATCTATTCTAAATTTGCATTCTGCACAATTTGACCACAGTTCTGTTGCAAGCAGTAGTTAATTCTTAGTGATATAGTCCTCGCAAGAAAGTTTCTAAGCATTTCTCTTGCCTGGGGATGGTGCTGCTTTCCACGCATGCATCAGCAATTTTAAAAAAGGTTAGTAAATGATGGATACGAAGGTGTTCTGTTCTGACAGGGATTAATAAAAAAATACGAGTGTTCTGAAGGATTTGGGTAGAAAGAAGAAGGATTTTGCTTACCATCCACATACAGAGGACACTTTAAATAAATTTATTAATTATTAGCAAGCATCTGATAGACAGACCTAATTGGAGGGTGGAAGCTTCAGCATGAAATACAGCCCGGCCCAGTTGGTCTCCAATACCAGTAATGCCAGAAAAAAACTGTAGATCTGCTTGTTAGTCTAAGATATGGGTGGGTTAATATCGGCAGATGATATCAGATTGTGCACTTGACGTTGCAGCCCTATCAGAGTGAATGATGAAAAAGCTATTAAAGGGCAATAAAAATGACATGAAAAACTTTCTCTGTTACTGAAGGCGGGTTGTCGTACAAATTCCATTCAACAGTCATGTCGGTGAACACTAGCAATGCTAGTCCCTATATGGCTCTCAGTAAGTTCCTGCGTCTGGGAAACATGCAACTCAAACTCTCATTCATCTGTAATGTGTGACAGTGTTATGATAATGTAAGATGGTGTGACACAGCTTTTCCACCCATCAGTTGTCAAGGCAATGGTCATGTTCTCAACTTGACTTTATTTTTTCTTTACATTCCTTGTACATCTCTGGAATAACCTCTACTGTGAAGTGTGTCTGAGATGGTATAGTGTATCTTGGGTCTAGCAGATTAATTAAATTCCTAACTCTGTCATTACCCATGACACTAAATGGTCTCAGATCTTCCTCATCTTGCAGTTGCATTTGTAATTGCGTTGTGTCTGTCACATCAGCACTGTATTTTGTGGACTGTGCAAACAAAGATAGAATTGTAGCATTTTCACTTTTCACTGGAACCCTCTTCACCGAGGACATGATTGTCTCCGGAAACGAGAGTTTGTGCTGACAAGACAGAGCTAGATGCTTGTATTTCCATTATATCTGACATCATATTTAAACAGCTTGAACACGGTGATGCCACTAATAATTTCAATAGTTCCTTTTATTTTTTCTATCGAAAATAATGCCAGACATGACTTTTGCCTTTATGTTTGGAACTATTTCATATTCCATTTTTATGACCATCCACTTGAACTCAGTTATTTATTAGGTCATAAATGTAAGTGCGCAACAATAGGGGCTTCTGAAACATATATAATTCCCATAAGATTGCACTCTACAATTTCACACTTTGTATAGGGTTTGATTTTTAAAGAAGAACATTTTCGAAGATTTCCCTAACTTGTTATACTGGTTATTTAAAAAAGACATTGAACATTTTACACCTTATGTATTATAAAAATAATTATAAAAAAAACCGAAAAAAAACAAAAAAAAACCTTCAATTTCCTTCATTTTGGTGTATGATTATTGATGGTTGAACTTGGGGTTATAGAGTATACACCTATCAAAACATTGCTTACTCCACCTTGCTATTTTCCCTTCTTGGACTTGGAAAGGTAAACTAAAAAAAATGATCTGATAACTTTTTTTTACCTATAATATCTCTTCTAATACATTTACTGCAATGAAAGAAGTTGGTATTTTTTATTCTGGCAAAAGGAGCTATTTTGAATATTTTGATATTCTGAATGAATACTGATGTGCTTTTCCTGTCGTTAACTCGTACCCTAACATGTTTCATTGGAAGAATTGTATACTGCCCTAAACAGATTCCTGTTGTCAGGCAATGGGAACTCGAGAATTAAGCATGTCATGTACTTAAACTAGATTACTTAAGAAGAAAAATTCTTACACAGATTAATTAATGTGATGCTTCCATTTCTTCAGCCTTTGTAAGACAAATCTGAGTATTTCAGAGAAGTGTTTGCAGGATAACTGAGTAAAACTTTAACTGTATTGCATATTACATGTCTTTTAATCCAGTTTTTGGATAATAATTGATGATACTTTTATCTGTATCATCTATGAAAAATGAAAGTCAAATACATGTAATATGAAAAACATAGGCTACATTTTCTGCTCCAAAAGTCTAATTGTATGATGCTCATGGCCAACATAATGTACTCTGAAAGTCTAAATGTATGATGGACATGGACCACATTATGTACTCTGATAGTCTAAATGTATGATGGACAGGGACTACATTATGTGTACTCTGTAAGTCTAACTGTATGATGGACATGGACTATGGTACATTATGTGCTCTGAAAGTCTAACTGTATGATGGACATAGACTACATTATGTGCTCTGAAAAGTCTAACTGTATGATGGACATGAACTACATTATGTACTCAGAAAGTCTAACTGTATGATGGACATGGACTACATTATATACTCAGAAAGATTAGGTCTATGATGGATATGGACTACATTGTTTACTCAGAAAGTCAAGTGTATGTTGGGCATACACTATATTATGTACTCAGAAAGTCTAAATGTATGATGACATTGACTACATTATGTATTCAGAAAGTCTAAATGTATGATGGACATGGACTATAGTACATTATGTGCTCTGAAAGTCTGTCATGGACATGGACTACATTATGTGCTCTGAAAAGTCTAACTGTATAATGGACATGGACTACATTATGTGCTCAGAAAGTCTAAATGTATGATGGACATGGACTACATTATGTATTCAGAAAGTCTAAATGTATGATGGACATGGACTACATTATGTACTAAGAAAGTCTCTGTGTACAATGGACATGGACAACATGATGTACTCTGAAAGTCTAAGTGTATGATGAACATGGGCTGCATAATGTACTCGGGAATTCTAACATGTTCTAACAAAGAAACTATTCTGTACAGTGCAGAAAACGATTTTAAAACTTCCTTGTAAACAAGTTTCAAGTTGTTTCCTTTATCAATGATGACATCGAGGGCATTTTTTCCCTGGATTTTATAAAAATATGACAGCAATGAAAAATGTTAACCGCATCTAATTCGGAGGAAAAATAACGTCCGGGTGAAGCTCCTAATGATGGAAAAAAAAAATCTGTACGGAAAAGTTGTTTTTTTTCCAACTCTATCCACCCATGACATACTGCATGGCTAGATGGAAAAAATATGACACGCTTCGGCGACTTTCAGGCGTCCTGTGTTGATCCAGGGCTCCTCTACTTCATACCTAAGAAAATGGAGAAAAAAATAAAACATTCAGAAATGTATTTTAAAAAAAAGAAATCATTAGGTAAAGACATATAGACATACATAGACACACTGAATGAACTGAAAGAGAGAAAGAAAAATGCAAATAGCTAACAAGGAGGACATGGAGCAAGAGGCGAGAATGACTGTGTCACTCAAGGCTTAAACTTGCCTCTCTTGGCCAAGGCAGGGCCACGGACAGGGTAGGACACTAGGACCAAATTCCGGCTGTCCACAACGGTCAGGAGGCCCACCGCCTCACAATTTGTAATTCATGGAGGCCTACTGGAGAATTTTTCCTAGGGCCACAAATCTTGTCCGCGGCCCTGAGCCAGGGTCCAATTTCACAAACGTAGTTTAGGAAAGAAGTCATTAAAAAGACATATCTTAAGAAAGAGTTCATTGGAAATCTTTCCTAAGACTGTTTTACTAAAGTGTCATAATTTTGAACCGCCCTAAGATCGTTCCTAACTTTATGAAAGGTCAAGCGGTGTTTTAAGATAGTATTTAACATGTTTTCAGCTTTCACATGGCCTATGATTTTTATGTAAACTAGTGGAAAATAGTGTGAGTGTGACAACCAGAATTTAAAAACAAGCAATACAAGTCTGTGGTAGTGGTGATAATAGCTGTGATATTGCCGCCGCTGCCGAGGAGATACAAATTTTCTTTATGAAGAATATAGCAAGAGTCCTTAGAAGGGACTGACGGTCTACTAGTCGAAAAGAATTCCAGTAATTCAAGGTAAAAGACCATTTCTTCCCTTTAATTGCTGATTGTTGAACCAGCTCTGCTACTCTTCAGCGATAACAAGATTTTCAGATTATTTTTTTGCGGTGGACATATTGGATATTAGATTGGCACCATTTTCATTTGGACAAACAATACATTATATGACTGGGTCCTCAAGTGGCCGAGTGGTCTAAAGCGCGCACCGTTACGGATCACTGCGGTCTCACCTCTGTCTGCGTGGGTTCGAGTCTCGGACTAGGCCAATGTGGTTATGTTGGAAAGCTTGCCAGTAGCTTCTCATGGGTCGGTGGTTCTTTCCGGAGTTTTCCTGGTGTTTTCCTCCATCATTTATACTGGTCGCCATGTATTGCCTATATTGTTCTGATAGAAAAGCCTGTATTGCTATGAAGGAGTAACAATAACCAGATTTTCAAGACGGCTGCCATGGTGGACATATTGGATACCAGATTGGCACCGTTTTCGTTTAGGACCAACTAGGCATCATAAGAAGTCTTTTGGTGGGAGCACAATCCCAATATATCCAGCCACCTAGAAGAAGTAGCGATAAGATTTTCTTGATGGCCATTGTAACAGCCATATTGAAAGTCAGATCAGAACCATTTTCAATTGTGATCAACTGGTCATCATAAGAAAACTGTCAGCGAAATTCCCATGCTGATATGACCACTCATTCACGAGCAGTGATAACAAGATTCTCAAGATGGCCTCCGTAGCAGCCATATTGGATGTCTGAGCAGTACCACTTTACTTTAGGCCACCTAGTCATGATAAGAATGTTGATACGACTATCCATTCATGAAATGTAGCAATAAAAAAAATTTCAAGATAGACGCCGTGACGGCTGTATTGAATGCGCAAGAGGAACCATTTTCATTGAGGACCAACTATACATCATAAGAAGTCTTCTAGTAAGAACCCCTTGTGAATATGACTTTACACTCAGGAGTAGCAGCGACAACAAGATTTTGAAAATGTTTACTATGGCGGCCATATTGGACGTCAGATCCATACCATTTTCATTTAGAACCAACTAGACATTACAAGAAGTCTTTTAGTGAAAACGCCATGTTGATACAACCATTCATTTATGGGGAGTATACAAGTTTTCAAGCTGACACTGTATCGGTCATATTGGATGATCAGGGATATCATATTCATTCAGGTGTGTGTGTGTGTGTGTGTGTGTGTAAACTTTCATAACAATTATCCAAGTAGTTTAGGAGAAGTAGCGATAAGAAACGTTTGCGAACGGGAGGATGACAGACAACAGACCGTCTCATAAGCTTTTCAGGTCTATGACCAGCTGTAAAATAAATTTACTGAATTTACTTTACATACTTCGTCTGTAAATAATGTAATTCCACGTCACATAGCCATTAATCTTACCATGCTAACATTTACTTTACACGTTCTGAAAGCAATACTGGATATTGGGATATCCTTCTATAGGGACAATAACCTTATAGTCTTCTGTATGTGCAATACAAAATCTTTTACGGCTTGAATTTGATAATGAACATACATGAATGTTGATGATGAGGATGTTATATGAGACTTTATTTATTGTAATGTTCATGCGTTACAACATTATTTAACATAAAGAGTAGCAAATATATCATTGACGTCTTTGTTTTACTGAAGCATTCAACACAAATATAGAAAAGGAAATTAAAACAGTATGATGCAGATATATTAATCTAGCCTTCAAAGATGGGAAGGACAATACTTTTCATGTTAAGCTGCATGGAGATGTGGAGCTCCCCCTCAGGCCATACAAGACAGAGGTTTGCACAAGGCCAGCCAAGAAGTTAAAATGGGAAAGGATACACTATTTACAAGACAGAGGTTTGCACAAGGCCAGCCAAGAAGCTAAAATGGGACGGATACACTATTTACAAGACAGGTTTGCACAAGGCCAGCCAAGAAGCTAAAATGGGAAAGGATACACTATTTACAAGACAGAGGTTTGCACAAGGCCAGCCAAGAAGCTAAAATGGGAAAGGATACACTATTTACAAGACAGAGGTTTGCACAAGGCCAGCCAGGAAGCTAAAATGGGAAAGGATACACTATTTACAAGACAGAGGTTTGCACAAGGCCAGCCAAGAAGTTAAAATGGGAAAGGATACACTATTTACAAGACAGAGGTTTGCACAAGGCCAGCCAAGAAGCTAAAATGGGACGGATACACTATTTACAAGACAGATTTGCACAAGGCCAGCCAAGAAGCTAAAATGGGAAAGGATACACTATTTACAAGACAGAGGTTTGCACAAGGCCAGCCAAGAAGCTAAAATGGGAAAGGATACACTATTTACAAGACAGAGGTTTGCACAAGGTCAGCCAAGAAGCTAAAATGGGAAAGGATACACTATTTACAAGAGAAGTGGAGGAGCTACAACATATTTAAAAACAATCCAAGCTGAACTTGCACCGAGTCTTGGAAGACGAACAAAAGATGCAAAACAGCAATAACTGGCATTATGGAAATTTACAATGATGGAGAGACAAATCAAGTGCGATGACACTAAAATCACCGAGAGTAACAAGTACAAAATGTTTAACAAACGAGACCGTAAACCAATATGTTAATCAGTTAGAGAACATCTTGGAAAGATATGACCTCAAATCCTAGGCACATCTCGTATAAAATAAAGATGAAAATGGCTTCCAGCCTGCCCAATGACCACCTTCAGTAATTTACAGCAAATTCAGCAAGCTCCAGGCTGTCACATATCCGATATCTTCAACAATTGCGCTTGTAGCATGTGTCAATGCTGCAGGTACAGCCCTACCACTCTCTTTGCATTCACAAAACGAAAGAATGAGAACTCTGTTACGGGGAGTACTGCGAGGGGAAAGGTGTAGTTATGTCAGACTTAAGATGGACCAGCAGTTCAGGGAAAGGTGTGGCTATGTCAGACTCCGAATGGTCCAGAAGTTCAGGGAAAGGCGTGGCTTTGTCACACTCCGGATGATCCAACAGCTCAGGAAAAGGTACGGTTTTTGTCAGACTCCGGAGTATCCAGAAGCTCCGGCAAAGCTGTGGCTATGTCAGACTCCGGATGGTCCAACAGCTCAGGGAAAGGTACGGCTTTTGTCAGACTTCGGATTTTCCAACAGCTCCATATTCAAACACTTCTTACACGAACATGTTATCAATTGTATTAAAGCAGGCCGGAACAAAGACGATCACATCTCTTACTTATTACTGATGGACATGCGTCACACATGTCCCTAGATGCCACCCAGTGAGCCCAATAACATAATATTTAATCCTCATTGTGCCACCTCCTCAAAAATCTGACGTACGTCATCCGCTTGAGGCTGGATGCTCTTTTCTTTTTAAAACTACACATTACAATGAATGCAACCTACTGATGGCCACGGAAAGTGGCGTAGTCATTACAAAATACCAGCTATGCGAAAACGCATGCAAAATAAGTCTATGCCAAATATTTGATTAAGCGCAATGTAATAGCTACATTTAGAAAAACAGGAATTAAACCACTGAACAACTAACCAGTAGCACCTGAATCATTCATTACGTGTCTTTCCCCAAATGAATCACCTCCTCTCAAACGTTTAAAATGGAACAGATGTAAAGACGCTTGAAAGCAAAAATGCAAAAATCCGTTCAAAAGGAAACAAAAATTTAACAAAATAAACATTAAACAAGAACCACTCTCTGCAAAGTGACCATGTCTAGGAGGGAAAGCAATAACAGAAGACAACATAAAATAATTTACAAGGCATGACTGTAATAAAGGATAAAAAGGGTTACTTCGGACCAAAACTATTAAGAAGTACCAAGGAACCAGGAAGCAGAAGCTCAGTTTTAAAGATAAGACATAAACAACAAAGGCAACAAGAAAAAGGAAATACAAATAAACAAAATGAAGTGAGCAAAGAATGACCATCACAACCATCAACTAGATAATTAAGAGCACAAAGCAAAGATGCAGCTGATATTTGCTGTTGCTGAAACTGCTGTTGATGATAAGAATGATGCTGAAAGCCGGATTAAACAAACCAATTATCATGTTGATGATAAAGAATTTAGAAGTTATACAAATTTAATTATTGTGAAATGAGCAGATTGTTCCAAGTGAGGTCACTGGACTTATTTACAGTTCTGTTCCTCAGTACGATTTGTACGTAGACATGGTGACAGTCTATGCCCTCTATGCTCTGAATAAAACCAGAATTGTTAAAGTTGGCAAAGAAAACAAACAAGATAACAATAATAAATGTTGAACTTATTCAAAAGCTATTAATTTTGTTAAACCAAAATTAATTTGTAGTAAAATTATAAATTAAACCGAGTGTAAATATCATATATATTATTGTATTATTCATTCTAGTTCAAAATTGTGTCATCTATATCCAGCAATAACAAAGTTTCATATATATATATATATATATATATATATATATATATATATATATATATATATGTGTGTGTGTGTGTGTGTGTGTGTGTGTGTGTGTGTGTGTGTGTGGAATAAAGCATTGAAGTTTTATCATGAGATTAATATTAGTTCTCGGCGTTTTTGTTTGCACTACCGCACAATACGGCAGTCAACAAATCACCAGGTTTTATTAATACTCGTTCAGCATGATGTCATTTTGGGCAAGATGGCTAGACAGCGTTAGAGTGAAGCTATTTAAATAAAATCCTTTCTAATATATTATCAGTGCAATGTTTTGATCGAAGCTCTGTATAGTATACCGTGAGTCATCCGAAGGATAAAACAAAAAAACTACGTTTTTTATTTTCTTTACCACACGTGTTGACGAGAACACGGCATATGTCGCTTGTAAGGAAATATATTTAGATATTTTATATTTTAATATTACAAAAATATATTTATCTCTTGTTTGGTGCAGAATCAATGATTTTGTTTTTCTCTTAGGGTGTGTTCAACATTTGTTGCAATATATTGTCATCAACGGATTGTGTCACCTTTCCTCTCTTTGCTCCGGGCTTTGCGGAAGTGATTCTAGACGGATTGTTTTTTCCTCCGGCCGTCCCGTTCATCATCGAGTTGGACCTGGGCAGGAATTTGTCATGATTACTCTGCGACGTAGTGGTGTTTGACCTCGACAGACCGATCTGTTTTCCCGCCACCTTTTTGTCAGTCATGATGTCTGTGCTTCGCACATTTACGTTGATCGGCTTATTGGGAAGCGGGGGACTCGAGTGAACCTTTGGTCTCGTTTTCAAAGCGGACTGCAACTTGTTTCCCTTGCCTTTTTGAAGAGCATTGCCTTTCTTTTCGTCGAGTGAGATTTCTTCCAATTCATCGTCGTCTGCCCACTTTGCTGGAAATCCCGATGATTTGGATTTTTGGTCAAGATTGATGTCGGATGTGCTTCTCACGCTGCTACTCACAGTGTCATCATCGACAACGTCTTCGTATACAGTGGTGAACCGACTTAAAGGTGTTGTTTCGGTCTCATAGTGTCGACGAATGTCAAACTTCATGGATTTCACCGCTAGCCCTTCTGATCCTTCCTCCAGTACTACGGGCAACATTCCACCGTTGTGGCTTGGCAAATCACTAATTAGAAGATAGTTGCAAACATTGAGTTCCGGGGTGTTTTCCACAGATACATTTTTAGCAAACATCTTCAAAGTATACTCCCCATTTTCTGGGGCGTCAATATAGAAAGTCATGATGTTTAAGTCTATTTCAAACCGATCAGAAACTCCGGTATCTTTCGGGTTGGGAATGTCACTTAAAGACGGCACCAAGCGAAAGTAAAAGCTCATATTCTTCATTTTTGCTGTATCAAGAATTTTGAATCTTATCTTCGTCTGCAAATTCTTGGCAACAATGATACCACTTGTGTAGTTAAATGGAGCTAGACCAACTTGAAGAATTTCCTTTCCCGGGCCCCAGCCGATAATATCTGGAGCTGGAAACTTTTTCGGCGAAGGACTTTCAACGAAGACTTTGTATACTACAACCCAATCAAAATCCTTCAGTCGAGGATCTCCCAATTCCTTTCCAACGATTTCTAGTTTATACGTTGAAGCCTCGGGAAATCGTACTTTGATAGATATTGAGCTTTCTGTGAGTCTGTGAATGAAAATGGGAACTTTGTTGCCGCTTCCTTGCGTTAGAGCTTTGCGGGTTTGTTGCTTGCCAAAATGAGATATGAAACATTGAAACCTTTGGTTGTTTCCTTTCTTATGTGGCAAACCGAAAAGAATGTCTACTTCCCCTTCTGTCGCTATGATTTCACAAAGCGGATGGGACAACACCTGCATCCCCAGATCGAAGAACCTACTCTTGAGACAAGCCATCGTCTGGAACTCAGTCAAAGACTTGGGTTTCTCTAGAAGCTGCCATTTTGGTTCGGCAGCGAAATGACTGACAATCATTTGCTGTGGATCCGTCAAGAAATAGTTCTCGTCGACAGTTTCTGGATCGTCATCTTCACAGGCTCCCCAAAGTGTATCCACAAATCTCCACTGCTTGTTAATTAATACAGCGTTCCATTCACCATAATGACGCTCTTCGCTGATTTTCTGACCAACTTCGTACTTGGTTCCTTTCAAATAGCCGTGGACAATGACACAGGGCAGGCCAGCATGTCTGTAAAGATATAGCACAAGTCACGTTAAAACTTCAGCACCACACCACCGGTACGTACATTGACCACACACTGATGCTGTCTTAAGCTACGCTATGTATAGACGTTTTATAATTTATTAAGTTCTTACTTATTCATTTTCACCAATATAACAATAATTATAATTACCTCTTTATTGTCCATCATAAATCCAAGAATGCATATTATACTCTCTCTCTCTCTCTCTCTCTCTCTCTCTCTCTCTCTGTAGATATATCTTAACATTGCTATAGTCACTACACCGATCTACTTTGCTATAATGTTATTTGTTCGACCGTGGAATGATTTAATAACGTACACCGAACATGGATTGGTGCCTGTTGTAACAAACTGCAAACACTTCCGTTAATGAAAATATATAGAAGTTTCTTCTTAATGCAATCCAGTTATGATAATTTTGGCACAAATTTTTTTGTTGTTGTTTTTCTTTTCTACCGAACATCTGCCTACCAAGATTAATACACACTAAGATTTCCTTAAGGTACCTTTTGAAATTTTTAAAGTTGTAATTCTTTTTATGGTTGATACCATGTCGAAAGGATCTTTAAATCTATCGTGGTTCAAGGCATGACAAAAATATGTATCGGGTTCTGCTTTGAATGCACTTTATGTGTTCCATCTAAATACGCGAAGTATTCCAAAATAAATGTAATCAAATCCCACAATAGCCAAGGACTGAATATGCTTTGTTTTATGGAAACTTACGTACGTCTCAATATAACTACAGATAGTATCCGAAATCGAAGGATATAATAAGCCCTATCGGTCGCACATATGAAATCACGATACGGGCAGGGCCGTGAA
The DNA here is from genome assembly GCA_016617855.1 of Megalonaias nervosa. Classification (NCBI taxonomy): domain Eukaryota; kingdom Metazoa; phylum Mollusca; class Bivalvia; order Unionida; family Unionidae; genus Megalonaias; species Megalonaias nervosa. Next base: position 25,360 of record JAECUM010028457.1, on the reverse strand, counting down.
AAGCGATCACGGGCCCTGGGGTAAGACATACCCGGGCCTCTCCTAGTTCTTGTTCAAACAAACTTTTTCTTTTATAACATTAAAAAGTGTTGTTCTACTCAGGCCCCCTTACGGGCCCTGGCCCCGGGGATATATCCCCGGTTGCCCTCCCCTCTTGTCGGCCCTGGGTACGGGTACCCAGTGTATTACACGTAATTGTTATTATCTCGCCAAAGAACTGACGTATATAGAGATATCCGAACATTCGGATTGACTGTTTAAGCGAGTGTGGCTTTAATTTAAACACCACGTGTTATTCATTTGATGTTTAGAGTGTGGATTTCCTAAATGCATTGCCACATGTTGTCTGATATATTGGAAACAACAACACCCCTGCCCCCCCCCCCTTGCGTAACATAATTAGTGAACCAACCAACTCAAACGTCACAGACTAGAAGATCTCTTTCGGATCGTGTGATTCGAGGGAACCACACACACACACACACACACACACACGTGTTTAGATCGAGTGTACTTTTAATAAGGATATTTGGATTTACAAGGCAGCAAAGTTTGATAGAATTACGTGATCTTATTAAAAGAACAAATTGAGCTCGACTATTTAATGACGATATCACTGTTGATAAGGCAATTAATGACGATACCACTGTTGATAAGGCATTTAATGACGATACCACTGTTGATAAGGCATTTAATGACGATACCACTGTTAATAAGGCATTTAATGACGATACCACTGTTGATAAGGCATTCGACACTTCAGCATCTACTCTTCTAAATTTGGCTAAAACTTTCATCATAATTAAATATTTTCACTATTTGGCCCGATGATAAACCATGATTTACCTCAGAATCTAGGCTAGAAATGAAACAATATACAGGCTGAGGACTAAGGTCTTCAGAATACAAAACTTAAAACTAATATAAAACATGAGAAGCAGACAAATCGAAAACAACAGCTATGGAAATGTTTATTTAAAAGTGAATGACAATCTGGCTTCCCTAAAATCCCCGACTTGGAACATTATGAGACAACAAGTACATTCTTCAAAGATCTCGAACCTATTACCTCCATAATGCAGACAAATGGATCATATATCTAACACGTTATTTAAAAATGTAGAAACGAACAAGATAAAATTCCTTTAAAACCAACCTGCACAGTTTGCTAAATACGTAGGCGTTTCGTGCCTGATTCGTTTTCATCTTCCATAGCAGGTGTAGTGGTGTCCCAGAAGTGGGCTCCGATTTTACCTCGGGCATCTTCTCTAGCTCTAAGGTAACAAACCACCAGAAAAGGACACGGAGTTTGCACAGATCATCTCGTATCCCCTCCACTAGATGAAGGACGAAGTCTTGGGTCGCATAGGAAAGATGTTCATTAGGCACCTATACATATAACAGATACAAAGAATGAGCTGAAAAATATGAGCTAGAAAAATAATGAATTTTACAAAATTCAGACACTTTAAAACACACAAATAATGTGGGTTTTTTTTATACGTGTATTTGTGTTACTCTGGGTTCGACCCTGATTCCTGCATGTGCACTGGGATATGACTGCCCCTATAACATAACTGTTTTTTTATTTAGATCTCTCTCTCTCTCTCTCTCTCTCTCTCTCTCTCACACTTCTTAGAGCATGTTATGTCGTAGTTTAAGGTCTTAAATGTATGGATATGAATTATTAGAACTGCAACATCGACTTTAAATTGACGGAGCGACACTTTCAGGACGATGTTTATTATATTAGTTTTCACCTTTATTTGTGGCACATTTCTGGTTTAATAGATATGAAGTCTATGGTAGATCCGTGAAGCCTGGAAAATAACTCAACATTAAAAAGTACGTCAACCTTGAAAATAATCGGCCAGATTTTTATGGATATTTAAGCTCAGTAAGGATAAGAAAAATATTCAGTCAAAACTACATTGTTTGTAATATATATTTGATGGAAAAATTCTGTCTTTACTTGCTTAAATCTCGAAAATCAAAGCTTGTCGAGGGAGTGATCAAAACTTGGCATAGCTTCAATACCCATTGAGATAGAACTGAAATCTGGAAGGCAAATTGAAAAGTGAACTAGAATACTTAGCTATGCCGCCATTCACAAATTTGGTTATGACCTAGTTACTTAGTTTTAACGAAATGTACAGTGTTGGACTTAGGTCCTTGCTGGGGCCAATCTCCTTTCAAATTCAATATATATATATATATATATATATATATATATATATATATATATATATATATATATATATATATATGCGCACACTGTGTGTGTGTGTGTGAGAGAGAGAGAGAGAGAGAGAGAGAGAGAGAGAGAGAGAGAGATCACTTTGGATGCTTTTCTTTGGACTTTCAGCATCAGAGCGTTATCAAGAATTTCCAGTTTCTTCCTATTTGGGGGTCGGGGAGGCATCATAATCCCCTCCAGTTGTTCCACATTGGTGCTGTACAGTTGATACTTCTCCGAAAATGTGTAACTTTTGTTCAAAGGATAAGTGGCCAAATCTGGAATTGGAGGCCTTTTCCGCTTCTGCAAAGAAAATCACAGTGCAGCCGAAATATGTAGTTACTGGTTACCACCTAATCACGGCTGCTCTTGTTTCAGTGTGTGTGTGTGTGTGTGCGTGTGCGTTTGTGTTACCAGTGGCTTTCTCTCGGGCTCGACGATTTATGGTAAAGTGTTCAGTTCCCCCACGACTGATACACAAAGAAGAAACCGATGAACACTTAACCCATGATGTATTACGGGCGCTCAACTCTTTGTCCTTTCATCGTACTGATTGCAATCTATTTGTTGCTTTTACCTGTGCCGTATTAAAAAGTTCTGGTGTTTATTTTACATGAAACAAAACTGACAGTAAAATTGCGATTTATGCAGGCGTTAACTATTCATTCTTGGGACTGTCATTAGTGTCCTGTATCTATGCACAAGACCAATCTTGTCGCATGCAACGGGAAAATGTTTAATATACAACGTCATCTCAATGATCTGGTATATTAACTAGTATAACATAATTGCAAAGAACAGGGAAAAGGTTAAAGACTGGCAATGCTGACAATTGTTAACTTCGCTGAATAACATGAAGAGAAATTCTACGTTTCCTTTTTCACAACTGAGTAAACTATTCAGTTTACTTGCATTCATTATTATATTCGGCAACCTAGATTTGTAATTAAAAAATGCATCCCCAATGCTTTCTTTTTCCAAATATTTATAATTATACTTTTTAAAAAAGCGGTTGAGTCCGTTGTGGTCGCTTTTCAAATATGGAATCTCGAATAATTGTGGCTCGCATATTTTAATTTTTGAGATGGCAGGCTGGAGAAGGCGCTTGCGGGATAAAGCAAATCATTCGAGTTATGTAAAGTGATTTGTAGTTGATTAACGAATATACTGTAATTACAAGCAAATCATTAGAGTTATGCTAAGTGATTTATGGCTGATTAACGAATATACTGTAATTGCAAGCAAATCATTCGAGTTATGCCAAGTGATTTATGGTTGATTAATGAATATAATGTAATTGCTAGGAAAATCCTGGAAACGAAATCACCATTTTTTTCAATAGATCGAATCATCTCACCGAATTGCCTTTCCTGAGAGAAATATAAATACACTCCTCGAACTGCGTTTCCTGAAAGTCATATAAATACACTCCTCGAACTGCGTTTCCTGAGAGCCATTAAATACACTCCTCAAACTGCGTTTCCTAAGATCCGTATAATAATACTCCTCGAACTACCTTTCCTGAGAGCCATATCAATATACTATTCGAACTACCTTCCCTGAGAGCCATATCAATATACTATTCGAACTACCTTCCCTGAGAGCCATATCAATATACTATTCGAACTACCTTCCCTGAGAGCCATATCAATATACTATTCGAAATGCGTTTACTCAGAGCCATATAAATATTCTATTCGAACTGCGTTTCATGAGATCCATATGAATGTACTATTCTAACAGCGTTTACTGAGAGCCATATAAATATACTCCTCGAAATGCATTTCCTGAGAGCCATACAATATACTATTCGAACTGCATTTCCTGAGAGCCATATAAATATACTATTCGAACAGCGTTTCATGAGATCCATATAAATATTCTATTCGAACTGCGTTTCATGAGATCCGTATAAATATACTATTTGATATGCATTTCCTGAGATCCATATAAATATACTATTCGAACAGCGTTTCTTGAGATCCATATAAATATACTATTTGAACTGCGTTTCTTGAGATCCATATAAATATACTATTTGAACTGCGTTTCTTGAGATCCATATAAATATACTATTTGAACTGCGTTTCTTGAGATCCATATAAATATACTTTTCGAACTGCGTTTCCTGAAAGCCATATACATATACTCCACGAACTGACTTTCGTGAGTGCCACGAAAGTATACTTGTTGGTATGAGTATTCAGCATAGTTGGCAATAAGTCTATCGTATGAATATTCAGTATAGTTGGCAATAAGTCTATCGCATGAGTATTCAGTGTAGTTTGCAATAGGTCTATCGTATGAGTATTCAGTATAGCTGGCAATAAGGCTATGGTACGAGTATTCAGTAGAGCTGGCAATAAGGCTATGGTACGTGTATTCAGTATAGTTGGCAATAAGTCTACGGTACAAGTGTTCATTGGAGTTGGCAATAAGGCTATGGTACGAGTATTCAGTATAGTTGGCAATAAGGCTATTGTATGAGTATTCAGTATAGTTGGCAATAAGTCTGGTACGAGTATTCATTATAGTTGGCAGTAAGTCAATGGTAAGAGTTTTCAGTATAGTTGGCAATAGTGCTATGGTACGAGTATTCAATATAGTTGGCAATAATGCTATGGTACGAGTATTCAGGATAGTTGGTAGTAAGTCTATGGTAAGAGTTTTCAGTATAGCTGGCAATAAGTCTATGGTATAAGTATTCAGTATAGTTGGCAATAAGTCTGTGGTACGAGTATTCAGTATAGTTGGCAGTAAGTCGTTGGTACGAGTTTTCAGTATAGTTGGCAATAAGTCGCCGTATTTTTGGTCTGCTATACCACTGATTTAGCTCTGAACATAATATTCCCCACCCCATTAAACTTAGACCCTTGTGGAATTAAAATTAGTTTGTCATTAAAATGTTAAAATTAAATAAAAAATGTTATAATTTAATTAATTTTACCATCAGCATAAAACAATTTCATCACATCAAAAAATGTTAGAGACTAGATATCCCCCCCTCCAAAAATGTATAAATCAAGATTCTACCAGGGTCATACTTACAAATATTTTTGTTACAACTAGTCCCATTTCCTGTCATTAATGCGTGATCATTTCATTAATTACTGGCTTGCAAGAATACATCCCAAAGAACTTGAAATCCTTGATTTTCACAGCCTTTATATGGAAAAACACATCATCAAAATTTGGGAAACCATAAATGAAAGTTTCAGTATGTCTTCCATTTAAGTGAGGTCGGAGACAGGGTTTTAGTTAAGACAGGAAAATGCAATAAAATTGGAAAGTTACACTTTCATAAGGAAGCAATACCTAAAATTAGTCTTGCGTACATCTTTTATTTTTTATTTAAAAAAAAAATACTTTTTATACTTGATTTCCATGTTATGTTATTTTGTTACAGTATAATAAATTTTATATCCACCCTTGAGCCCCTTTCATGTTCTCTACGTCAGAAATGTTTATTAATCTCACATTGTTTCAAACCATTGTACTAGATATTTAAATCCCAAAATAGATAATATCGCTTACCCCTAGTTTCAAACAGCAGATTGTTGGACAGCAATAACTGTCTCTTTTGTCCATGTTCACGGTCATTAATTTAGTAAAATAAATTCAATTGTCGAACGTGCTCGTGTTACGGTATAACTTTTAACTTTTAAATTCGTTCACCCGTTCAAAAGTTAGTGCGTACTACGATTGGATCTTCGACCTTTCTATTTAACAAAACAAAAAAAAAATATATTTTGCTAGATGTTACCACAATTTGGGCAAGTGTCTGTTAAGATTCGAAACCCATTTTGATCAAAGAAGAAAGCAAAATAGGCTTGATTCTAGGTCTTTGAATCTGTTCTTTGATTCCTTTCAGTGCATTAAAATGCAGTAAAGTGGTGGTATATATAGACTATATACATTTATGTATGTACTATATAAAATGTATATTCTCAGGTAAGTAAAGTGTACCTTAAAGGAAGTATTGGGCATTATACCTTGTGATTGAAATATGTATGTATGTATGTATGTATGTATGTATGTATGTATGTATGTATGTATGTATGTATGTACGTACGTATGTATGTATGTGTGTGTATTGGTGTATGCATGCATGTATGTATGTGTGTATGTACGTACGTACGTACGTACGTGTGTGTATGTATGTATGTATGTATGTATGTATGTATGTATGTATGTCTAACAGCTTGACAACATATATGGATCATAGATTTGTATGCGTTGTAGGGATTCTGCTTTATACTTTCGGAAATGCGGACAGATAATCTAGAAGTGCTGAATTTCGTCAAGATCGAAAATGTATTGTTATATCGCTTTCTAAAATTATGACTTTTGCTAAAAAAATATTCAAAATTTATCTTGTCATTTAAAACTGCAGTTTGAGGGATCAGCATACAGTAAATACGATAAAACGAAAGCGACATCATGTTTTAGTTTTTTAAAATTTAAAGCGATTTCTTCCTGTATTTTATGCAAATGCGAACTGTCTTCCACAACTGCAGACAAAAGAACGTACTTTTGGGCAAAATTTATGTTGCCATCCGTATGTATGCATGATTGTGTTCTTAGTGAGAATTGTAAATGAGGAATATTGTATGCGGTTCGATATGCCTATTCATATCAATCGATACAGTGTGTGCGAATTTCAATTTGATCGACAAATTTTCAAACATGAAGCCATGTATTGTAATCAACAATCGTATGATATAATCAGCGTATGCTATTTGAAGTCGTGCTAGTGCAACTGCCAGAGCGTCTGACCCTTAATCCATCGGTCGCAGGTTTGATGCTCACCAGGGGATCGTTTCACTAACACTGGTGTAATTTACGCACAAAGTAGGAAGTTACGCACGCCGTAACTTACGCAAAGTGAGCGTTTCTCGAAAGCGTACGTAAATCCGATACATCGTCGCAACTTGCGCACCTGCCGCAACGTTTACTCCTGTGACTCTTAGGGATAGGAGATAAGAAATGTGTCCTTAGTAATGTAAACTTCCGACACGAATGACAGCTTCTCAGACGACAAAACCATCTTATCTGACAACCACAATAGCGGAAGTAGATTCACGGTCTCGAAAATGGACTTAGAGGAAAATTTAGTGCCTAAGAGACAAAATTATGACAAACTATCAGAAGCTTTATTCTAGTCACACCTCTACAATTACAGAGAAAACTACAGACAAAATATACACAAGTAGAAAGATGCTCATAACAACTAACAATGGACATAGAAATCTAATAGGTTACTAACAACAGCGGAAAAGTAAATGCAGTTGGCAATGTATTAATAATAGCAAAATGAAAGATTATATATTCTATATAATGTTTGAAGAAAATTTTGTGCACGTTTTTTATATCAACATCTAAGTTATAAGCATTGTAATTAGGATTTATTATGCCAATATCAATATAAGTATAATATTTGTGGTTTGATTTTTTTTCAGATTAATATAATTTTGAGTTAATATCTTGTTATTAGTTTTCTTTTGAAATTATATCACGTCAATATCAAATTATTTAGCTCCATGTGTAGATACCCTGACAACTTGTACATACCCATGCAGCTTAATGGAGATTGAAATGGAGAAATTGCTATTACAAAGAAAGTTGTAAATTCTTGAAAACATGTATCATCTGAAAAAAGAAAAGTGTGATGACATAACATAATACTTTTCTGTGTCCCCCCCCCAATATTTTGTGTAAGATATAATTAGTCAAATGGCATTCCGTTCTTACTTTCTGTAAAACATCTGTAATTATGTGTAGAATTTACATATCCTATTTTTCTATGATCACTATTAATCTATTATCACTATTACACTAAATATTGCCTTTCAAGTAGTTCACAGATTATAAACTGTGTTTCAAAATTGTCTCAAGAGCATAAGTCTGATAATCTTTCACTTTCAGTGACATGGTAATCAATTATCATTTCATCTTCACTGTCTTCATTGAACAGCAGAGAAGGTGAACAGACCATTTTGCTTGAGACATTATTTAAGAAAAAATAAGCCTTTCTACGAAAAGGAAATCTTAAGGTCAGTAACGTTAAACCACAACCTCTAACTGACCGTGAGATTTCTTAGGGTTAGATTATCTCGTTATTTTATCTCTGACTCTTTGGATTTTTTTAATGGTGTGTTTATTTTACGTGTTGGTCACTCAACGTTGGTCGTTCACCTTCTCTGCTGCTGTAAATTAAACAGCCATTATAAATATTATCAATAATGATTGGAGAACCACACTCAGCTAGATTAGCTCGAGAGCGACTAGAGGCAATCAAAAAATATTTACCCGTCCGTGATTTAGTTAAACAACAGCAACAAGCTCGTCAGGAGTCTCAGGTGGAATTTGCAGAAGGTGCAGAACAATTATTTAAACCGATTGTCGAACCAACAAAGAAAATTGTTACAGCAACTGAGACAACACAAAGAGCTCTTGAAACATTACCTGTTGATATTTCTGGCCGTATTCAAGCAGCTCAACCACAACCAAGAACTAAGATAATAGATAAATTTACGCCTGAAGGTATTGCTGCTATCAGGGATCCAAAAAAATTAATTGATATTGCCCCGTTTGGATATTATTAAAGACAAAAATATGTAAAACCAGAACACGTTAAATCTCTAAGCTCTGCCAATTGGATTAGGGATATATATCGCATCGCTACTGGTATTCCAGAAATTAGATCTAATGAAGATATTATTAATTTTAATGAATTTGATGATATTGTACATAAACATATAGAAGAAGAAAGAACTAAACAATTTAAATTACAGAAACCAGTAAAAACACTTGGAGAACAAGTTCAACAATTTCCACAATCACTTCGTGGTTATCCACAACCACAATTACTATCACCATTACCATCACCACAACGATCACCACGATTACTACCACCACTACTACAACAATTTGAATTACCATCACCACAACAACGAGAAGAACCATCACCACAACGATCACAACGACTACAAAAAAAAAAATGATGAAACGATTGAAATCACCACGACAACCAGTTAGAACAACAGAGGAAGAATATCAAGATCCTGGCGCAACTGGAAGTGGTTTAGGAAGTGGCATTATTACTTGTCCCAATAACGTCCTTGCTGATGTTGATCGACTAGAAATTCTCATTGGGGGAAAACGAGCTGGTAATAATTCCCCAGAAATTATTAATGAAGCAGCTAATATTTGTAAACGATTATTTACAGGTGGTGTTATGGATATTAATGTATATCGGTCCCTCATTAATGAAATCGCCGATGATTATCATAGTGACTGAATATGTAATTAGATGCAATTAGTAATAAAATCACTTAATAATAATATGATCGTACACAATACTCATAGACCAACCATGGTTAGGCTAATAAATTCACGATTACCAGTGTACAAAACGACCTACGGAGATGGATTAGGTGATGTTGTTCAAGGTCTATTTAGAAGGATAGCCCCAAAAGCAATACCGCTTGCAAAGCAACTAGGAATGAAAGCTATTGATGTTGTTCGTGAAAAAGCTATTGGCGCTGTTGGTGATGTTGCTAGCAAAGCATTCTCAGCGATCAAGGATAGACTAGCGCGATTAATACGACGAAAACCTCAACCAGTGAAACTGGCCAGCACTGAAGTGATGCCCGCAAATGTCAGTAAAATAATAAATCAAGCTGCTAATCAGAAACTAGCAGAGTTGGCTACCAACACTAATGTTGGTTTAGAAAAAGAAAAAAATATAACCGCTAGTCTGGTAGCAGGAAGCGGTCTTCGTGTTAGACGAAGACGATAATAATAAAGATGTTCAAGCGTATATCTGATCCCGCGTTTGACATGGACGCACCAGTTTTAAAAGATGAATCTGTGCGCGATTATCAATATTATTCTTATGACGCACGTGTACCTGACGAGCGTGGAAGAAATGAGATGCAAGTTCAAGATACAAGCAGATATTTCTTACCCTCTGAAGCATTTATTGAAGTAGAAGGTGAGATTATAAAAACAGATAATACTCCATACAACGCTGATGTTAGAGTTGGTTTTGTTGATAATGGCATCATGGCATTGTCTGAGGGCGCTATATACATGATTGATGGAAAAAATATTGAAACAATCCATAATAATGTTGATGTTGCCACGACGATACTTGGTCTTGCGCGATATAGTGATGATTATTCAAGATCAGCTGGTCCATCAATGATGTTTGTAAAGGATACTTCTGACCACCCTGACCACAGACAATATGATATAAGACGACCAAGAAACTTCGCCGGCGCCGCTGATGCTGATGTAAATCCGGTGGTTCATGGTGTTAATCCAGAATTTAACTTAGTATTTGCAGCACGTAGATCAATGTTACAAGGAAATAGAAGAACGTTTTCATGTGCAATTCCATTATCACATATCTTTGGATTTTGCAGGAATGTTAGAAAAGTTATTTTTGGAGCCAAATACTCAGTTGTACTTGTGCGAAAAGCTACTGATGATGATGCAGTATGGCGACCTATTGGTGATGCTGGCAAAGTAATTCTGACAAAACTTTCTCTGTGGATGCCAGTAATAACTCCAACAGTACTTGAAGAAGAACATTTACTTTCTTTTATGAGTCAAGGTGGTAAATCGATGTTATCATGGTTGACAATGACCACATATGCTGTGCAGAGTAATGTTAATGGTTTATTCACATGGCAAATAACTTCTCAGCGAGGTGTTTCTGCACCGCGACATATATTTATTGCGCTTCAAAATGCTGCACGGGTAAACTCACAAAATCGAAGCATAATGATATTTGATCAACTCGGTGTTTCTGAGGTTTCTTTAAGGATAAACGGACATCAAGAACCAGCTGAAGATATTTTGTTAAATTTCGGTCAAAATCATGTAGCACGTGTATATCGTCGATTAATGACATTCATGGGACGTGATCAGAATATTGATTCTGGTTTACAAATATCACAGTTAGATTTTACAACATTATATCCGATTTATTACTTTTCGCTGGAACATTTAGATTTAACCAGACAGTCCGTCATTGACATATATTTTCGAGCTCATGTTAACAGAGATGTTGGTGCTATTGCTGATTACAGAGCTGTCGCTGTTATACTTAGTGATAAATCGATGTTACTTGAAGGTGTTGGTGGACAAATGAGAGTTATTGATGCCCCAATAGAAAACATGTAATTAGATCGCTCATAATAATTATAAATGTCACATCTAGTTAATGTCAGTCTGACTCCTGGTCAGATTAAAAAGCTACAATCATCATCAAAAAATAATTGTGCTGCAAAAATATCACTAAAGCGAGAACAAATCGCAGGTGGTCCGAATAAGCTATCATTATCAGAACGCCAGCATAAACATTTCAATGAAGCAAAAAAATTAAATAAAGGTATAAAACTTAATCTTTCTGCGAGTGTCATTAAAGACATCGTTAAAACGGGTGGCATATTTCCACTTCTTGCCGCGTTACCAGCAATAATAGCCGCTGCAGCCCCAGCTGTTGCAAAAGCAGCTGCATTAGGCGCTGTTGGAACCGCTGCTGGAATGGCGTTAAAGAAAGCAACGGGTCAAGGAATTATGCACGCAGAAAACTTAAAAAAAAGATCACGGGCAAAACAACGCGGAAGACGTCTAAGAGCACCAAACGTTCCACAGCCGGGCCGTCTAAGATTATCAGGCCCAGTATACGGTCGCGGTCTAAGACTTCCAGGGGCCCCATATTCATGGTTCGGAAAAGGTCTAAAACTGCCCCGGTAACTTCGTCATCGAATTCGATGATTCTCCCTATGTCCAATTTTGATTTACTTAATGCCGCTAAGCAACTGAATATAAAAAACTTTAGAGGAGTTTTTATGCGTAATCAATTACCTACCGTTGCAATGCGACATGAAACTGGTATTATTAATCTCGATAAAAACTCTGGTTTAGGCACTCATTGGGTGGCGTATGCAATTGATCCACGTGGAATTATTTATTTTGATTCGTATGGACTGGCACCACCAAAAGAATTTTTAGAGTATGTTAAAAGTACTGCTATGCAAAGTAAGAATTCGATGCGTTCTAAAATCTGGTATTCAACATTACCAACACAAAAAATAACGGATCCGCCGATATGTGGTCGAAAAGTACTCGCTGTACTTGATGCTGTATCAAAATCAACAACACCACCTCATAAAGTCGTACATGAATATACCACGTTGTCACACTTAAACAGACACTAGTAAATATAATGGTAGATATTTATGGAAGATCTTCTCGCAAAGCTCAGCAGCAAGTCGATTTATCTAAATATGCAACTCTTGATCAGCTCAGAAATAAAATCGATGATTTATTAAATATCACAAGTGTGGATCAAAAAAAGTCGTTGTTTTTCAGGATAAGCAAGGACGATTAAAGACAAGTAATATACAACTGTTAGATGTTCTTATACGAATTCCCACCGCGGTTATTAATAATATCGTTATTTTTGCTGATCAAGGTAAAATACAAGATTCTGGTAAGTCAGTTATCAAGCGAGCTGGTGATTCATTCACGGGTTACATTATTATGAATCGAAATAAAATTATAGACCTTGGAAACCCAACCGCAGATACAGATGCAGCAACAAAAAAATACGTCGATGATCAAGAATCTAAGTACGTATTAGTCAACGGTGGTATAATGCGTGCATTTCTCAACATGAATAATAATGGTATTAATAATCTTAGAACACCAGAATCAGATTTCGACGCTGCAACGAAGAAATATGTAGACGATAAGGAAATTCCTGTGACAACTTCGTTAGCTACAATCAATAATGAAATGACTACACTCAATGCTAATTTTACTAATCACGTACAAACTTTCTTAAATTTTCGTAGAAACATAAACAGATCTATTAATGATTTTTTTGGAAGTCCACCAACTGTTGATATCAAACTCTCCGATATTAACATGAAACTAAACGATATTGTCAGTGGAATACCTAGTATTGTTCAAAAAACTAATCTGATTAAAATTCCACACGGACGAATTAAAAATATCGTGTACACAGTAGCATCAGGATCATCAACGTGGACACCGCGCGATAACACTCTCGAACACACCGCAGAAGTAACTGGGTTATACAGGCTATCTGTGTACGGTTTGGAAATTACTGCGGCCACTTCATCATCACCAAATGTATATCATAATCCTCTGCTGGTGATGCTAACCAAGGACACCAAAGAAACGTTCACGTTAACATCAACGGAAATGCCCCCGAGACGTTACTGGTGATGCCTGGAATTCGTAGCTGAAACTGTTTAATTACTTAATTGAATGACGTTGTCATTGTATAATGAATCAAGTCACTTATCGACGTTCAACGTCACAGATACAATCAAGTATGTGAGTGTCAAACCAAACTAAAAAATATCATCGACGATTATACAGTAAAAGTAAAAAAATATCGCAGACGTATGGTTGTTATTGATATAATTGTTTACTCAGTTTCCGCTGTTATTGCTGGAACCGGATTATTATTGTCAACAATAACAATGACAGCACCTGCAGTTGTAACAATTGTCGTTTCAACTTCAACGATTATCGCAGGCATTCTCAGTATTATCGCTAAGAAGATATCTACGTGTACAAATGATAAATTACACGAGTATATAATAAAACTACACACAGCAACAACATCTTATTCTAAACTATCATCGTATCTTTCTGAGTACCTCAGCGATAGTAAAATATCTGATGAGGAGTTCGCAACGATAATGAAAACCTACGATGAAGCATTTAGAATGGAACGCAACGCGTTCTCTAGCGATTCTAGTGATAAAGTAACTTGTGATAAGAATGAAGATTGAATTCCGGAGAGTGTGTTATATTAAAATAATAATTAAATAACGGAGTATTTTAAATAAATGTCGGCGTTAGAACTATTACAACAGATCGTCACTAATACAACACCGTCAAAAACTACTATGATATCATTAAGTTCGACCAATCCTGAATTTAGCGTTAACTTTCCAACTGCAATTCCAGCAAGTGAAATAGCATTAGCGCAATTACGAGTCTATAATAGCTGGCCAAATATCAGGTCAAAATCGTTTGGTGGACTACCAGCAAACAATTCACTTGTATTTGCGAATAAGAATAAACCTGATGGAACTCCTGATTGGCAAGTTGTTGGAATTTCAACGGGCAGTTATCAAATAGAACAGATTAATGATGAGTTCCAACGCAGAATTAAATCTATCACAGGAAAAGAATCCAAAATAGCAATCACTGTTTACGAACCAACATTATCAGCGGCGATTGAAATAAATTCCCCTGATTATGTTGTAGATATTTATCAAAGTTCCATCAGATCTGTGTTAGGATGGCCTGATGTTCCTCCAGACCAAAAGTCAAATGGAATTCCAGAACCAACCAAAAATGAATTTCTCCCAACGGAAAAAAGATTCATTAAAGATCCAGAATATCGAAGTAAAAATAAATGGCGTTTTTTTAAGATTTGAATTTGATCCAAACAACGATGCCATATTCTTTACCGATTTTGACGGTCAAAGGATCCCCAAGCTAACTAAATCAGCATTGAATGTTATCATCGTAGACGCCAGGACGCGGACTAGTAGAGAGATTGTTGATGAAGAATATTTTAAAGAACTTTTAGATCTTCTTAAGCCTGAATACGATAAAACACTTAATGATTTAAGAAGTTTATTTATTTCATTATCACAACATTATGACGATGGTGTAAAAAATCAGATAATCGAAACAATAAAACATTTAAATGGGAGCTTATTTGATTTATATATCGCTAATCGAAGTATTATAAACGCTGCGACTAAAGTCAATGTAAATATTCTCTCAAATCAAGAATTTAAGCAATCATTTCTTGATCATTACAAAATAACAGAAAAAGATTTACAAACATTTATAATACCAGATTTAAATAACGCTGAAATAAAAAAACAACTCAACAATGTCATTGATGAATATTTCCCCAAAGTATCTGCAGTGTGGATAAAAATAGCCTCACCACCGGTTATTCTTAAACACAATAATGATCCATACGGTGGAGGCCGTCATATCTCACCTGGTATTGTTAATATAACATCAACGATCGCAGTCAATCTAGTATGTGATGTAATTAATGGCAGCTATCAAGTAGATCTTTCAAAAAGTAGCGCTGCTGAGCAGGAGTATATATTATATTCATTCAGTCCTCAAGCACCACCCGGGTGGTTAATAGTATCTGAACCAATTAACCCCGTTTATCTACGTGTACATAATCCGTTATTATCAAGGATACATTTCAAACTTACAGACCAAATAGGACGTATTTTGGATTTACAGAATGAAGTTTTAAGTATTAATCTGTATGTGAGATCATAGAGCGTTATATCGCAAAAACAAAAAAAAACAAAAAAAATATCCGAATCTAACTCGGATCAGAATAAATTTTTTTACTGGGGTAAATCGTAATTATCAGAATAAAATATTATTATAAGTAAATAACCTGTATACTAGTTTTGCCAGGGATTTTGTTTAGCCATTATCACATTAACTCCACCTTCACTTTCATTTTCACAATGCTCTCTTAACTGTCTTATACGAAGGTTCACAATCTTTTTCTGTTCGTATTCATGAGATAATTCTAACTTAATTTTGTCAATAGCGTTTGAGAGAGGTACAAACAGCTTTACCTGATTATCTGTAACTGTTGCTAGCGACTGTAACATTGCCTGCTGGATAAACTTCATGAATTTATAATCAGATGGTAAAGTGTATCTGTTCACTAATTTCCGTTGTTCTGATGATTCAAAGTCAGACAGAATTTTTTCAGAATTAAGATTATCAGATATATTTACACCGTTATGTTGTAACATTTTAATCGCAGAAATAATAACATTAATGTTTTCGGAATTCATTATATTCATTATGTTTGTTTAATATAAAAATAAAATCAGAATAAAATTAAAATAATAGTCCCTAAGGACTGTTTCAAGATGATTATATACACATGATTATGATTATTATGATTATGATTATGATTATATCTTAATTACGGACAGCACTTTAACCCCATGTGATCCCCTAGGTTGTCAAAGAACATCCTAGCAGGATCAGAGGTCACATATAAACTTAATTCTAAGAACTTAACTAACTTATCCTAGGACAGCACTTTAACCCCATGTGACCCTCTAGGTTGTCAAAGAACATCCTAGCAGGATCAGAGGTCACATATAAACTTAATTCTAAGAACTTAACTAACTTATCCTAGGACAGCACAGTTACATATAAACTTAATTCTAAGAACTTTAACTCTAGGACAGCACAGTCACATACAAACTTATCTTAAAGACAATACTACGGGCCTTCTCTACGTTCAATAGAAAATTTGCACACTCTCCCATCATAATCACCCAGGGAGTGCAAAATTGCACCCACCAAGTGACATGGTGGGAGAGTGTACAAATTTTCTATTGAAACATTAGACGGGCTGGCTACGCCCCATTAAATAATAAATTTGGCATAATATCGCCGTTCGCCCGACAGTATGCCGGTCACGAGAATCGAACCACAGACTTGGAGTACGAGAATCCAGCGCGTTAGCAATCGGCCACCGGACTTCAATATGTATACATAATAAAAATATTATTATATAGTTAGCGCGTAAGTATACAGAATAAAATCAGAATTTATTGTAAATGTATTGTGGATTTCTTAATAAGATCACAATTTATTGTAAAATGTGAATTTATTTTCAGTCTCCAAATACTTGATACTACATTACACAAAACCCACAGCTAAAAGTCTGTATTAATCAGACGTCGCCAAGGATACTAAAATAATCGATAAGTTAGACGAACACGTAAAAATAACCTCATGTACACAATTCACTGCTGAGTCGCAAAGCGTTTCATAAGAATGTGGGAAACATAAATATTATTGAGATTTTACACAAACATATGTTGAGACTTTACATGATTCATAGAATATTATGCACATTATGTAACATACAGCATCATTATTTATACAACAACGAAATTATTGAAAATTCTCAATTGTTGTAGGGTCAAAACCCCAGCGATTCTCTAATTGATTTTGATAATTTCTTGATAAATTTGACAATAACTCACTAAAAACTGATACAAAATAAGACATTTTGATCAAAAGTCACTTCATATTAGCAAAAAATAGTAACATTTTAGCCAAAGTTTTCTACAAAATCGAAAAATCATCAAAATCAATTAGAGAATAGCTGGGGTGTTGACCCTCTCAGCGCTACAAAATCTGGCCGATTTTCATTGATTTTTGGTCATTTTTTATGCGAAAAACAAGATTTTCGAACAAAATCAACAAAATAAAAAAGAAACTAAATATTTCTAAAGGCGATTTTTATCATCTTATTTTTATTTGAAATACTGTTGAGATATATATTAACCGATATAACACATATAATATGTGACTCAGGTTAGCTTGTTCTTTGTTTTGTAATAGTAAAATTAGCTACAATGGGCTTCTTGGAAACATTAGTGTCCTATGGGACATTCCAAACTGTATAAATCTGTATTTAAGACAAATGGATTTTGCTGCTGACTGTACACACAATTACATATCATTTTTATGAACGATATTTATTAAAAAGGAAAGATATATCGATACTTACTCAAAGCAATGCTGAAACTGATTGAGAGAGACCCTTATATCATGAATACGACGAATGAGATGTTGGGTTCTGACTAAAACTCACAATATCATTAATACAACAAGTACGACAACTGCAAGATTTAATAAGTTATACTTGACGGAGTTGTCTCCCTTTATCATCTGATACCATAGGAACATTACATCATGAAAAAAACACCTGCATAAAACAAACTATGAAAGCAAAATGAGAAGATACTGGTTCATGAAGAAGGTTCTGGTAGACTAACATACTGGAATCTGATTTTTTGTAGAAATCATTTGAAAAAGCAGATCTCGTGATATTATCTGCCACGTGTTTTACTGAAGATGATACTATGTTAAAATATTTACCAGCAGGAGTAATTGCTTTAAATATAATTTCTTCACCATCTGTATTTACCTATTTAACAGCTCTCTGTCGGAATATTTTACACCTTCCTGTATTTCCACGTGCAGAATTCTGACTCTGTGTAATAGCTTGCAGATTATCAAGTGAGTTATCAAGTTTATACCATTGATGCGATCTATTACAAGTCCATCCTTAATGACCCTATAAAAACACTCAAACACGAACCTATGTGATAAATAATGTTTATTTCCATTGGTATTAAATGCAAAATATCCAGTATTAATAACACTACCGACTGGTTTCTTTAATCTACAGTGCCTAATTACACCATCACGAGATGCTTCATAATTGGTAATGATTGGATGCTTTACAAACTCATTTTGCTCCATATATATACTAATATTATTTGTTTAAATCATTATTTTGAAAATCTAGCGAGATAATCTTCCTCGGTTTTTATAGGAGATTCAGAAGATGTGTTATTTTTTTTATCGTAATATCGTTTCAGCTCTCTGTATTTTTTACCACCGCATTGCACACACAGTTGAGTTTTTCCTCTGACTCCAACACCACACCGCACACACGGTTTTGGTCCTAAACTACCTTGTCTAACGCATTGCATATGGTAACCGCAGAATTCGTTTACGCATGCTTTGTTACAAGGAGAAGTATATCCGATCATAAGCCAATTACATCGATTCTTTGTTTGAATCATATACAAGAGGTTAAAATTCAATTTAAATATATATTTGTCCTAATTATAATAATGCAGGAATTATCCGCAATTGAACATTCTGGAACTAGATTTGATCTTGACAGACTGCCGAAACACAAATTTAGTTTTTCGATGCAAGATCTAGCTTTAACGAATAAAGATATAACAAAAACGTATCCGTGAAGCCAAAAAGGAATTTCGCGACGATGGTGCGGCTCATGTGTGGTCGACATTCAGAATTGAAAATACTGTTAATGTGATGAATGACAAACGAGGAAGAGAGATTATTGACTACCTTGTTCAGAAATATTTTATTTTAATAAAATTTATTGTAAAGACAGACGATGACGCTTGAATTATTCGTGACAAACGTGAGTCTGTCCACAGGCAGTCAGGAAATAATATTGTTCTTAGTAAAAATTCCAGACCAGGAATACTTACTGGTATTGACAAACCATATTACGAACGAGCATACCCTGTGACTGCGGTTGTATACGCGGTATATCCGTTAAATAATAAACCTAACGTTAGGGATCTCAAACCCATGAAATTGTCAAGGATAAATTGCGTAGCTGAACGGGTTACAGAACACTTCACAAACGCGATACGCGGAAACGGTTTAACGGATTTACGACGTAAAAAAATAAACATGTGGGCAGAAACAGTTAAAGATACCGGAGCGTTTATCAGCGACGTTGCTGAGCTGGGAAAGAAATTAAAATTCCCAATAACAGTGAAGACGTTAACCGGAGAGATTTTGTACAAACCAAAATATAAATCATGAGGAGCTTCGATAGATATTATTGATCATAACACACATGCATGGACTGTGGCAGTAACGGTATTTCCACGAGATAGAACGGTTAAATTTTATAATGGTCATGTATTCGATGCTATCAGAAATATCAGTAAAATTGACCCTGTATCTGTTTGGCTGTTTCAGAGTTCGGAATATGATTATCATGATCAGTTTTTACGGTCTAATGGTGATATTTATCGTACAGAATCTCTCCACGAAGAAATGAAAAATCTTGCATTAAAATATATCTCTGATGATATTAGGGTTGAACAATTACTTAATAACTGTTTTACCATTCCATCAATTGCTGCTCACTAAGCTCAGGAGAAAAATTCATGGATACCGACACGATTGGAATTTCTTGAAGATGTCCAGAAAAGTTGTGTGGAATACGGACACGGTGAATTGTGGAATACTAAATACGATTATAATAACGTTATCTCAGTTGATATGGTAGCGTGTTATCCTGGAAGTTTTCTTGGATACGGAGAATGTTCTGAATATTTTAAGAGATTTGGTCATCCGACACACGAGATGACGAGAGTTGCGATAAACGGACCTTTACCTATTGACTTAACCGGATTTGCCTGTATAGAGTCGTTCGAGTTTTACGAGGATCTCCATCCGATTGTTTATGCGTGGTTTGGAAGACATTTTTCGGAGCGACGTTGGGCTCCAATAGTACTGATAAAGTACATGCTTGATGCTGGAATTTTAATGTCGTTGAACGTAAATGAAGCAATTATATCATACCGCGTGCAGAAAAAAAGTTTGATTGCCAGAACCGGATGTATTTAATGATGCTAGGAGAGATTTTCCTAATCCTGAAGATGATATTGTTAAAATTACTAATAGTATACGTGAATGCAGGAGAGAAAGTGATGAGAAATTTGTAAAAGATCTCGGCAGAAAAATAATCGGTAAATTTACGCAAGGAGGATCATATGATCATAAACGAGCGTGTACAAGATTAATCATGGACGATGCTGAACTCGATTTTATAATTGCTGATACAACGGAGAAAAACACATTTATAAGTCGAAGTAATGCTTATTTATCAGACGGAACTAAATTAGGTACAATTGTGAGCTCTACTGATGGCGAGTCACCGCAGTTTACTCATTTAAGATCTTCGATGCTAGCGTATGTTTCGATAAATCTATTATCGATGATAAACAGATTTTCTCGTTATGCAGTCAGAGTCGCGACAGATTCATTTTATATAAATAAAAAATATGCGGATTCGTTAAAACAATTGCATATTAACGATCATGCATCATGGGCGAATGGAGAATAAAACGTGAAGATATAATTAGTTATTCTGAATCTGCCGATGTTGAAATTGCAAAAACATATTACAAGAATAATCAAATACCAAGATTGTCATCGGTGCCATCTGTATATGATCCTGTAGCTAGACATAAAACCGTTTATCTTAATGGGTGTGGTGGTTCAGGTAAAACAACACGCGCGATTGAATTATTTAATAATTGTTCTGATATGATTGTTTTGACACCGACACATAAACTCGCCAGGGAAATAAAAAAAACGAGGAGTAAAATCGTGTACATATCATAGTTTCTTTAGATGGTGCGGAGACGCATGGACTCCATCGCGGATGGGTGAGAAATACATTCCTAAAATTATTATCTGGGACGAGATATGCACGGTGCCGCTAGAGGTATTAAAAATATTTCTTGATTGGCTGTTATTGAAGAATACTGCTGTGGTGATGTGTGGCGATCATGGTCAACCACCACCTTTCATTGGATCGTCTCCACATGTGTGGCTGAAAACATTTGTAGATTATTACGAAGAAATAACTGATGACAATAGAGCTATTGATAAATCACTAAAGAGTTTAAAAAGTTAATAAGACTTCAGCCAGATAAAATACAATGTGAAATAATGCGTAAAGTAATTCCAGAAACTTCTATGAATAATTTTTTGGACTTTATGGAGACCTGCTGATTTGATAGTTGCAAGTAGAAAACTAGTTCGCGATACACTTCAACAACAATTATTTACGTTACATAAAGAAAAATTTTCAAATCTACCTGTACCTTTGTGTTATCGCCCAGCAGATACTCGACGACAGAATGTTGATGTTGAGATTCCTGGTGGTGGAATACAAAATCTTGTGTTAAATGATATTGTTTTAGTTGTTGTTGATGTTGTTGAGAGTGCGTTAAGCATGGATAAATCGCCGTGGACGTTAGGATACGCTATAACGATTCACTCGTCGCAGGGATTAATTATTACCGATACAAATATTTGGATTGTCGATGATCGTATTGAGTGGTCAAATTTAGTTTATCTTGCAGTGTCTCGAGTTAGAAGAATATCTCAACTGGGCCGGGTTATCATGGATTGCGTAATAACCGAAGAAATTCCTGACAACTTTGTCGATATCAATAACAAAATTAACGAGTTATAAGCAATGTGACAAAAAAAATAATCGCGATTTTGATATTGATGTTGAATTTATTATAACACTAAAAGCACAACAGAATAATCATTGTGCAAGTTGTAACTGTAATATGCTGTGGCAGTACTCGAGTAATAATCCAAGAGAATTTACCGTTGATAGAATTAATAGTAGTCTTAGTCACACACGCAAAAATGTGATGCTGACCTGTCTTGAATGTAATCGACGTCGGGGCGCTGGACACCCCCCTGCAAGTTTACAAAAGTGAACGTGGTGGTAATTGTGTATCCGTAGGAATTATTTGTAATTGTTCGCGTACAAATCCACGCTGAGGAGCAGTTGAATCTAATCTGTAGATTGCAGGTCTACCTGTGGACCTTACCACGCTAGAAAGTTTGTGTGGTCACACTCCAGATAGGATCAGTTGCTCTTTTTCTACCCCCTTCAAGTTCACCAGGTTCATATAAATATCTTACGGTAACATTACCTAGCACTGGTTGAGGGGAAGATTTACGTTGTATTGGTATATATTTTTTTGTGATCGCATTAGAAGGTTTCATACAAGTTGCACGAGTCACTTCGTTGTTTAACGCAGCTATTACACTCGGTAACCTTGCAACCCATTCACGAGATCTCTCCGTAGACTTAAAGTCAGCAGATATTTCCCTTGCGTATTGGTATCCAAATAACCGCTCAGCAAGTGTTCGATTAAATCGTTCAACGATTGCCTGATCACGATGAATTTCAGTGTGTCCTCGTCTGATTTTAACGTTATGTCGCTTCATCAACGATGATACTGCACCAAGAAATTCTTTGCCAGGATCAATTTGTAGCAGTTGTGGCCATCGCAAGGGTCCTCGTTGATAAATGCGTTCAAACGCAGATGCAACTTCATTTGCTGTCTTTGTTGATAGTGGTTCTGCTTCTTTATATCTACTTGCAACGTCAACGACGGTTAACGCGTATCTGTATGTGTATTGACGACTGCCAGTTTTAATGGTATCGTGTGGTAAAAACAAAATATCTGCTTGATGAACTTCATTAGGGGTACTGACATCAAAATGTGCATACTTAATTTTTTTAGGTGGTGGTAGATAAATTTGCCACATTGCCTGTCGTGCTAACCACGCTGCAGCGACATCACGTGAGGCTTTTTGCTGCTTCAGCAAGTTTACTAATCGCTGCTTTACCTCTCCAATATCCTCTTGGGCTATAATAAACAGATTCCATTATTATGATAATAATCAATTGATTAATTACCAGCCCCTAACATTATTTTACCTTTCATACCAGCTTTTACCAGAAAAGCAGCTAATCTTTCTCGAAGTGATTTATCTTTTACATTATTTATGGCATGAATTAATTTTATATCGGCGAGATGTCGTTGTTGTAAATCTTTACTTTTATACGCGACATCGTGAATGTGACACGCTTGATCAATTGCGTTTATTGGATACTCTCCAGGTTTTGGTTGGTTTGGTTATCGAGTCGGATATCGAGACGAGTTCCAGGACCACAATAATTATATATCTGGGTAAATGTTTCTCACCAGGATACTTTGCCCATGGAGCTCCTGGTAATTTACCTAACGAAGCAGCGATATCTCCACCTGTCTTTAATGAAATAAATTTGTATTTTTTGTACCACATTTCACACACCTGCCTGTAAGTGCGCGCATGTTATTTTTTGTTATTATTGTCGTTAATCCACTGGTATGAGTGGGTGATCTACATCGAACACAATATAAATCCATATTATTATTTTATGGATATAATTGACTTCTCAGCGACACGGAAACAAGAGCCAGTCAAGCATCATCCAGCGCTACCAAATTCTATCAGAGCAATTATACTTGGCCGATCTGGGTCTGGTAAAACGCAATTATTACTTAATCTGATAATGCGATGGCTCAAGTGGGATAAGTTATATTTAGTAGCACCATCTGTAGATGATCAACGATGTTACGAAGTACTTAAAGATTTTAATGAAAACGCAAAGACGCTGACGTGTCCTGATAATGATGCTATTGATTTTATTACCGATATCGATGAAGCTCCATCCATAGATGATCTTGATGGATGTATCAATAATCTCGTAGTGTACGATGATGTAATGCTGGACAAACAATCCTATCCAGCTCGAATATTTTCGCGAGGCCGTCACAAAAATACAGACGTAATTTATTTAACTCAGAAATACACGCAAATTCCTAAAGTAATCAGAGATCATTGTAATATCTTAATTGTGTTTAATGGAGTAGATAATTATACTTTACAAAATATTTATTATACTTGGTGTTCAGGGGACATGGATATGATTAAATTTAAAAACTTCTTTTCAAAAGCACAAGCTGTTCCGTTTGGATTTATAACAATAAATTTACATGACCCAAGATCTAGATATCGTATAGGTCTGGATAAAATCTTTGGTTAATTTACAGCAGCAGAGAAGGTGAACAACCAACGTTGAGTGACCAACACGTAAAATAAACGCACCATAAAAAACCCAAAGAGTCAGAGATAAAGTAACGAGATAATTTAACCCTAAGAAATCTCACGGTCAGTTAGAGGTTGTGGTTTGACGTTACTGACCTTAAGATTTCCTTTTCGTAGAAAGGCTTATTTTTTTCATAAATAATGTCTCAAGCAAAATGGTCTGTTCACCTTCTCTGCAGCTCATTGTCATCACTATCATATTCTATAAGGAAACTTTTCATCAATGGCCTTGTTGTGCAGTTTGAGGACAGCTGTGATAATCTTCACTCTTCACACAGTTTGGGGGGTTGGATGGGTAGGTTCCCTCCTGTTTTATGGATACACCTATAAATACAAAAAAAAAAAAAAATATAAATTCATATGAATAAAGATAAAACAAAATTTCAGTTGACATTGTTTAGTCAACAGTTATACTTGAAAATCTTATTGCTTGTAATCAGAATATGCATGAAATATTGTGACAGAAATAATAAAATGTTTGTTTACAATTTAGGTACAATTATTTTAAAATTAATCTCCTGACATAAATATTTAATAACATCATTTAGTGGAGTTGTAGGACTCACGGTACTAATGCTATGAAAAAATGGAAACCAGTCTAGAAAGGGTGGTGATAAAATAGAGTATATATGAGTTCGGCAGTCCAAGATTGGTTAATAAGGA